>CM044439.1:1551457-1568578 GCA_024363595.1 Xenopus borealis
ACCCAATTTCACTTTACTCATAGATGTTCCCATCAGGACCGCTCCCTGTATGATGTATACTCAGTGCAAGTGCCAAACATTTCCAAATGTCATTGCTGTCAAGCCTTAATTGAGATCTATAAAATTGGAAAAACCCATCGCAGAAAGACAAAAGCAATTAAAAACGCATTTGTATTAAATGTATCGATATATTTATGTTGGAAAAGCAAAGCAATAAATGACAAAAAGTGAACAATGGATTATAAAGCAATTTGCGGCACCAACTTCTGAAGACTTAAAGCGTAAAGTGTTTGTGAATCTCTTTGTGTATGAGAGAGACAAGTGACAAGGAAAATATGAAACTGTAATGCTGGAATACAAACTTCAAATGCTACTAAGTTTGTACCAGGTCTAATAACCCACAGCAACCTAATAGTAACCTATTAGTAACCTAATAGTAATCTAATAGTAATCTAATAGTAACCTATTAGTAACCTAGAAGCAGGCCGGTCTGGCAATCTGTGGGTTAGGGCAAATGCCAGAGGGGCTGCTATAAGGTCCCATAGAAAGTCAGTATTTAGTGGGCTGGTGGGGGCTGTTTGGGCCTCTATGTGGGCTGATTGGGCCTCTGTGTACCTGAAATGCCAGGGCCTATTTTGATTCTCAGTCCAGTCCTGCCTAGAAGTAACCTAATAGTAATCTAATAGTAACATAACAGTGCAACAATTCATCTATTGTAACTGTATTATTATTCATTTATACAGACAGAAGTTTACCCAGGCTTTCTTCTGCTATACTTCCCCTTCTATTTGCCTCAATTAATATACTAGTGAAGGCCTGCCCCCTTTTGTGACATCACAGCAAGGTGGGGCTAGTATATAAAGAGGGGAACATGCCAGGTTAGGGTCAAGTGCAGGTAGAGGACCAGCAGGTTAGGGTTGGGTACGGGGCAAGTATTGCTCAACCCTCACATCCCTACAACCTATAGTAGTGACCCCACTGTTTCCCAGAAGAACATTCTAATCTCATTATTGTAGGTATCTCCTTAATTTGGGTTAAAGGTGCCTGTCCCAATCAAGTCTTTTAAAATGTATCCGGCTGCTTTTCACCCAGTTATATATGTAGAAGGCCTGGCAGCTGTGGGAAACCCTTAAAGGGCAAGTCAACCCCAAAACAAAAATGCTCCTACTAAAAGAAGGGATAATTCTAAGCAACGTTCCAACATTTATTGATTAAAACATTTTCAGTGCTTTTAAAGTTATCAGCAAAACCAACTGCTGATATTGTCAATAGCATGTGCTTAAGTCCTGCTTGTTACTCCATGTTGCAAAAGTCTTAGTTCCTCAGCCACAAAGACAAGCTACATCCCATTATATCTTATAAAGAACAGACTTATTCTTCCATCACATGACTTGACTACAATTAATACATCATGGCCAGATCCCAATTTCAGATTATCGCTCTTCCTTAATATTAACATAAGGTGCCTTAAAACCCCACAAATTCAGTTTCCCTACAGTTTTGCTTCCTCTACAGTTAAGGGGACACCCCCTCTCCAGCCATTATCTTACCTTTGGCTGGGGAAGGGGGTGCAGGCTGATCCAGCATTAGGGCGGGGAGTGGGGGTGGGCATGAGGCGAGATGGGGAAGTGCAGATGGGTTGGCGGGTTAGTAAGTGCAGTGCACTAGCAGTGATGTGCGGGTTGGGTTTTCCCGACCTGCACCCGACCCTAATCCGCCTTCTTTCAGCCCGCACCCACCGCATCCACACTTACGCCAGAAGTCAGCATTTGTAGGTGGCCCCCGTGAAGAGCAGTACAAGGTCAACCCAAACCTGCCCTACCCACGGCGGGTATCGAGTCAGCATCACTAAGGTGCACGTGTCCTCCAAAGACCTTTTTGTTGGGCACACTGTAGTTACACCACTGTGCAGGGAGTTTTGCTCAATCTAGTAAATCCATAAAGAAGGAGTCTTTTAAAAGGCCAAAATCTGTGTTACTGCGGCGACAAATCTCCCCAAAATGGTTTCACCCCACAATAAAGTAAAAGGGAAAACATATGCGGCACTTTGTTTCCTAAAGTCACTCACAGCTGCCTCACTAGAAAACTTTGTGCAACTGAAAAATGAAGCTTAGCATATGTTTTCCCATCTATTATTTACTTTATTGCTGATGGTAGTATCTGCCATTGGCCAGAGCACACACCATCAGAAAATAATGGCGCTAGATGTAAAAAGGCCAACAGGAGGTTAAGTATTGACTCTGAAGGTGAAGTTTCCCTTTAAATTAGATGTTAATACTGAGCAAGATTCTAGGCAACAAATTTGGAAAGGTAATTGTATTCCCGCCTTCAGCTAGTTTTGCCCGATCATCCAGAAGTAGGGTTAATTCCACACTTTTGACCCAAATCTTTCTCCAGAAACCCCAGACAGGACTGTCCTAGAGCCAACAATATTCCCAGGTGCCCAGCTTAGAAGAACATCTCTAGAACACCAACTGTCTGCACCTAGAGCAAGTATCTATTGTATTTAAGTATATTTACATGGACCTCGGTGGTTTTCACCTGCAGGATATTTTGCTCCATTTCTTGCAATCATCCTCCTTAATGCAAAGTACCCCAACAATTGGTTCAATTCAACGGCACAATAAAGAGAAGCCTGTTTCCAACCTAGAGACAGACATTGGCACTACATAAAACACAACGTGGATGTTGCAAGAGCCCCACCCAACAATCACTGTATTTTGTTTATTTTCTGTTTCTGTAAAGTTGAAAGTCTTGGAAACCTGCAGTGAATATTAGCAAATTACTCATCCGTGGCACATTCTCCATTATTCAGAGTCCTTGGCTTCGGCTTTCTGGACGTTATTTCTACATTTTTATCACTTCATCTCGGCTTCTGTGCGTCTGAAACTCCCATTTATATTGAAAGTCCATGTTGGAAGTTGTGTGAGTCACTGCGCTCCCCACTGGCTCTTTCAAGTGGTGTGGGTTGAAATGATGGCTTTGCTCAGGCCACTACGGCTTCCCCACTGAATAAAAACTCAAAATAGAAACCACGGCACTCACACTCGTTTCACACTCACACTGTGGTTTCCACGGAACATCAGAAGATGGTGAGCAGAAGAGAACAATGGCATTCCCATTAGACAAGCAGTAATACTTTTTACTTTCAGTTTAGGGTCAGCGATGCAACGTTTTCTACTTTATCTGCTTCAGACAAAAGGGGAACCCAGTGAGGGATGAACTGCAAGAATAATATTAATTCAAAAAATTTTTTAAAAATAAATCATTCTAAGCCTCATTTATAAACGCACAGATACACTCAAATGGACACAAAGACTTATTGATATTATTTATTAAGGTACTTGCATCCAAACATGCAATTGTTTCCATACTGCCTCTTCTGGTGAATGGTGTCCAAGTGCACCTCTACTGCTCATCCAGGGTCAGACTGAACCAGTCCTTGTGGGTCCGTCAATCCTTGATACCCCCTGATCTCACCCCCCCAGGCCCTGATTGTGGCCCAACTACAGGACAGGTAAGAGGCCTAGATGTGGCCCTGGTGGGCCTCCCACCCTACAGTCGCTGGGCTCATCTATTGGATCAAAAGCCACTACATGGATAAAGTGCGTTGTCCTTTGTGCTGTGCAGGGAGTGGATTCTGCAGTTTGGTGTCCATGTCAAATGATCACATTATTGGGCTGCTTAATGGATAGACCACTTGTAGTCTTGAAATAAAAATATTTTTTATAAGCCCTACAACTTATTAATATCTCTACAACAAGGAGGAGGGAAGGTTTGTGCTTCTGATACATATGTGCCCATGCATGCCATAATACCAGACATTCCCAGTAAAGGTGTGAGACCTGTTATCCAGAATGCCCAGGGACTTTCTGGATAAGAGGACCTTCTGTAAATTAGATCTCCATACCTTAAGTCTTCTAAAAAGTCATTTACACATTAAGCTCAATTGAATTGCTTTGCCTCCAATAAGGAATTAATATATTTTAGTTGGGATTAGTTATGAGCGAAGCTGTTATTTCACTTGCTGAAAAAAATGTGTGAAATGGCAAAAAAATTGGCAAATGCATTGAAGTCAATTGGCAGTTTTTACAGCTTTCTGGATAATGGGTTTCCAAATAATGGATCCCATAACTGTATCTACAATAGGCAGCTACTATATGGAGCAATAAAACCCATGCTTGTGTGACATCTTTGGAGGCACAGAAGATACAGTTGCCATCTGGCCAGTATTTGACCAGTCTAGCTGCTAACTCCCCATTTACTTGTTGGTTTATAATGCCGTTCCTCTCTCCACTGCCAATTACCCCTTGCAAGCCTGCCCCTGCCTATTTCCCCACCCAGTCCTCCCATTTACCTGTGGCCCATCCACATTTCCATAACCTTTACATCATAGCCCCGCATCCAAGTGACATCATGGCCTGCACCCAACCCAAAGACGGATATAAGTGAAGAATCGTGGCCACCCTAACTTGAGAATGGGGCATCTAAGTGTAGATGAAATTCAGTATTGACCAAAGTCAACCCCATAAACATGTTTAGCATGATTGCCTCTGTGGTAGTTAGTCAGTTACAATGAATTGTGCCGTTGATAAACAACTCTTTAATTATTGTTGATACATTGTTAATTTCCTTTCTAAACCTTAAAAAACCCAAAACGAAAGTTTTTCTTTTGCACATTTTTTGCCGGACAGTGATTCTATCTGGAGAGCATTTAGGGCAAATGTTTCTAGGAGGCTGATGTTTATAGAGACTTTCCTGAACATAATTAAGTCCGAGGCACTGATAATAGTATGAAAGTGAATGGAATGTGCGTAGTATGCTGCACATATGCATGAAGGTTACACAGATGCATGTCTAAGCAAAAACCCAAGGATAAATCACAGATATTCCTTCCAAATATGCTTGACTCCAGTCCAATTTGGCAAAATGAAATGTAATGATATATTAAATGCAGTATTTAATCAAGATATGATAGATAGAGAGGACTATTATTGTACAATGTTATGATGAACTCCAATATATTTATATATTTGTCACTCGTGCATTAAATTTATCTGGCTAAGGGTTTTGGATTAAGTTTGCCTTTGCACTGAGGAATAAAAAAAAGTGCAAATCCTGAGAAAAGCCTAAATTCAGCATTGTATATGCAAGTCGTGCAATAGGAAAATACAGGTGGGGGGAGTGCAAGGAAGGAAAGACAGGTTCTAGTTCTAGGGGATTCAATTATTAGAAAAAGGTGGATAGGGTAATCTGCCGTAAGGACCCTTCATGCCAAACAGTCTGCTGCCTGCCTGGAGCTATGGTTCGGCATGTGGTGGAATGATTGGACGGATTATTGGGAGGGTCTGGGGAAGACCCAGTGTTTGGAGTACACATAGGTACCAATGACTAAGTTAGAGGTAATGTTGAGGGTGAGGACTTCAAAGGTGGAAGGGGGAGGTGATGTTAGAAAATGAGGGGGGCAGAAGACTTATGGGTGGAGTTCTTCGCAAAATTAATTGTAGGGGTATGATATAGACCCCCTAATGTAAGTGAGGAGGAGGAGGCTAAGCTCGTGAAGCAAATAGAAAAAGCTGCTAGTTTGGGTAAAGTAATGATAATTAATAATTTAATCACCCAGATATTGACTGGAGCAACAGTACTGCCAGATCAGTTAATGGGGACAAGTTTATAAACTTGATGCTGGACAATTTTATGGCACAGGTTGTTGAGGAACTGTAAGGAATAAAGTTTACCCTGGTGGTCCAGTGGCTACCCCTGGTGGTCTAGTGTGCGATGGGGGAGCTTGCCACATGGCAAGCGGGGACACCAGCCGCACGCGTCCTGTCTTCTCCTGTGCCAGATTCCTCTATGACATGCGGCTCGGCACGCACCTCTGGGTTTCATAGCCACCATTGTGCTTGTCACAAACGGCACCCTAAATCCAGAACCCAAGATAAACTCCCTGGTCTTGGCTCTCACTTCAGCCTATAACCTCAGCCTTTCACCTCGGGAGGAGCCCTCAGCGAATTGGATGCCGCCAGGTCTTAACTGAGAGAGGAGAATAGCTAAAAGGTTCTGGACAAGCAAAGGAGCACGACCATCTCACCAAGGATACTGGATTGAAGAACACCACCAGACGCCAGCACAAGAATCGTCAGACAGGCCAGGATCAGGATTGGAGAGAGCAGAATAGTCACAGACAGGTAAGGGTCAGGATTAGAGAGAGTTAGTATAATCAAGCAGGCAGAGAAGGGTCAGGATTGGAGATATCAGAGTAGTCAGGCAAAGCAAGAGTCAATTCACAGTAGATCAGGCAGGAATCACAAAGATTAAACACCCAGGAATGTTCTAATAGAACCTAATGTAACTCTTTCTTTGCCAAATTAGGCAGAACACCAGCTAGATGGGTAGAGCACACACGACCCTCTTTCACCAGGAAGGGCTTTCGTATAAAATGGAAACACACATGCTGATGTACAACTGATCTACAACCCACTGCTGCCAAAAACACACAAAAATAGAGTCGGATGCCAGGTGTTCTTTGCAAAACAGTAGAACAGGCTTTATTCAGGCATAAAGCGCCTCAGGGTTGTTATACTCACAAATGAGGTAGCACAGTACATCTCCAAGTACATTCATAGGTGTAGCAGAGACAGCATAAGCAGACACCACACTAGGCATAGCTAGGGTTGCCACCTGGCTGGTATTTTACCTGCCTGGCCGGTATTTTTGATGATTGATCCCAATGTTATTAATAGGAAAAAGGATAAATACATAGGAAGGCCGGTATTTTTTTCAAGAAAAGGTGTCAAACCTAGGCATAGCCCAAAAGAGTTGAGAGATCACCTTCCAGGATTTCAGTACCTCATGTGGCTTGGACCCCCACATCAGACTTGGAACAGGGTTACACCATAGCCTAATTCCATCATCACTAATGTGGTCCCTTCACTATAGGCAAAGCAAAGCTTGGGGGAGAGCTACTCCCTTCTATCCTCCTAGTTGGAGCTTTAGATGCTCTTTCTTACTAGCCTCACTGTCTCACTCTCTCTATAGGGTGCTATAACAGGAGCTACACTACACACTAGCTCACCTCATTCACAGGGTCCCTGTACCCTGACACTTCTGGGGCCTTGTTGACTCCAGGCTCAGTGGAACTACTGCCCAGGTCGACTGCTGCAGGCCAAAGAGGAAGTGCCCCTCCCTGCAAGCACTTTTGTTTCAGCACTTATAGGCCACACCCTATAACCAATAAGAAGGGGTATGTAAATGGTACCAAAATGTTACACATGATTTAACCCAGCAACAAGGAAAGGCAGGCACTGGCAAGGAATGAAGCCATAAGGGCCATTGCACTTACGAGTCCCTACACTAACAACAGGCAACTTGTTGTAGACTGAATTCCCATTTTAAACCATTTCAATTTCGCGTCATTGCGTGTGACGTCATCACGCCGGCGCATAAACCCGAAAGCACGTGGCCGCGCACGGCGCATTGCTGGAAGGAGCCAGACACATGCAGTGGGTGTCCCCGCCGGAGACATGTCGGGTGCCCCTGCATGCCAACTGGTAGACCACTAGACCACCAGGGTAAGCGTTCCTTACAGCGCAAATTCAACGAGTTAAAATGGGAATTCAGTGCTTAGCAAACTGCCCGTTAGTAGGTTCAATTCAAATTATTCCTGAGTGCTATTCTATGTTGATTCCTGATTGATTTTCTGTGTATTGACCCTTGCCTGTGACTATTCTGATCTCTCCAATTCTGACCTTTTGACTGTCTACTGTTTATTCTACGCTCTCCAATCCTGATCCCTGCCTGTCTGACTATTCTACTTTGCTTGCGCTGTGTTGTCCTGCCTGCCTCCCTGTGGCGTTCTTATAAGCAGAAGTGATAGACGAGACCAAGGAGCTTAGCTTGGGTTCTGGATTTAGGGTGCCGTTCGTGATAGTACAGCGGGCAGTTTGCTAAACACTGAATTCCCCTTTCAAATGTTTGAGTTTTGCACCATTATGATGATGTCATCACGCCAGCGCAACTGCACCTATGAAACCCGGAAGTGTGCACCGCAAGAGCCATAGAGGAAACCAGCACAGGAGGAGACAGAACTTGTGCGGTGGGTGTCCCCACTGGCCATGCGGCAGGCACCCCCACCAGACACTAGACCACCAGGGGTAGCCACTGGACCACCAGGGTAAACTTTATTGCTTACAGGAATCAACCAGTTATTCTGGATCTAGTGATCTGAAAGATGCAGAACTTATAGAAAATGTGCTATTGAACCCCTGGGTAATAGTGAACATAATGTTATTTCATTTAATGTCTGGTGCAAAAAACAAATATATACTGGGGCATCAAAAACCATGAATTTCAGAAAAGTTCATTTTAGTGCCTTGATGGCTGCCCTTCAGAGAACTGATTGGGGCATTAAGTTTTCAGATAAAAACACAGAACAGAAATGGTTCTCATTTAAAATGATATAAAATTATTACTGTTTTCAATTTATTGCCTTAAGGAGTAAATGTAGAAGCTATAGGAATCACACAATGTGGCTTTATATAGAAGGAAAGAAGTTAAAAGGAAAGAAGAGAAAGGCATTTAAAAACTACAAGTCTGTTGGGACAGAAACTACAGTGTTGTAAATCTGCAGTCTGAGAGGCAAAGAATGGAAATGAAGAGTTAATTGTAGTGGAGGCAAAAACTAACCCTAAAAAGTTTTTTAATTATATTAGTAGTAAAAAGATGCAGGTTGAGAGTGTTGCTCCTTTAAATAGTGGTACTAGTATGGTTGTAACAGATACAGAAAAGGCAAATGTGTTAAATCAGTTATTTTCTTCAGTCTGAGTTTGAGTTCCCAGGCTCACTTCATAGCTGCACTGATGGCTCAGCTCAGTCTAGTTAGTGGCTGACTCAGGATATAATTCATAAAGCTTTAATGAAAACGAATGTAAACAAGGCTCCAGGGCCAGATGGCATATAACCACAGGTTCTAAGAGAGCTTAGTTTAGTTTTAGACCAGCCCCTATTTCTGATTCACATTCATCTGGTATAGTGCCTATGGATTAGAGAAAATCTGATGTCATTCCAATATTTAAAAAGGGAAATTATAGGCCAGTAAATTTGACATCTGTGGTGGGCAAATTATTTGAAGTCCGATTGCCATCTTGGAATCAAGAAGGAATTTATTTTCCCCCTCTGAGGTGTTATGTTTGGTAGCCGAGAATGAGGAGAGTATAACAGTGCTTTATTAACAGGCTCATACAGGCCTTACACAACAACAGTAACTTCTTACTTTCACTTCCACTTGCAGAAAGTCCTATGTATGCACAGTACAAGTCCTGTGCACAGTGACATCCGCAGGCCATTTGTATAAACACCACATATTCCCCCTATAGTATGAAAGCATTTGGGCAGATGTAACAAGGAGATCTTTTGCAAAGTATTTCAAGAAAATATCCTTTGATAGTATATAAACAGCTGAACCTGTTTCAATCATCAGGTTAATGGAGTGTCCCTTGTCAGCAGAAGCAGTATTGACACTGACAGTGCATATAAACTTGTCTGGAATAAATGTACCAGCTTTATACACACTTAATACTGTGACAAGTGCAATAATAGTGTGACAAGTGTAGTAGTGACTTCATGAACCTTTGCAAAATGTCCTAATTTTGTGCAGTTGCTGCACTGTAAAGCTTTTGCAGGGCATGTAACATGATTTGCAGTGTGTTATGTTGAACCACACCGAAAGCAGTGTTTTTTATTTGTACTTGCTGCACGGTTTTGCAGTGTAGGTGAACCCCTTTCAAAAGCACTGTATTTTGCCTGTGACTGTGCAATATTAGGCAACAGTGCTGAATTCACAATCTGTACATTTCCCGCAGTTCCTTGACTGAGAGTTTTAGCCTATGTCACTGCTGTTTCAATTTGGCTAGCAACTTTAATAGTCAGGTTGTAAAAGGTTAAAAAGCTTACATTTATCTCCAAAATTTAAGAACCATTCACCTGATGCGTTTCGTGTCCTAAAGACACTTAGTCATAGGCATCTGTTAAATTCCCAAAGCCACAGGTAACAACCAGCTCTTTCAAAGTCTCATCAGGTAACTGTAATGTATAGAATATACGCTGCCCCCAGGCAATGAATAAGTAAAGCACGCTTTCTAGCAGCAGAAATCTCCCTTTGGTCAGCAGCAATAATGTAATTTTCAGACATACGGATCCAAGCAGTAAAAGGTATGGTAGGCTCACCAGGGTTTGGTAGAAAAGGTGCAGCTGCTGCAGAGGTAGAAAAGACATCCTTGTAGCCATTTGTTATGTTTGGTAGCCGAGGATGAGGAGAGTAAAACAGTGCTTTATTAACAGGCTCATACAGGCCTTATTATTTTTGCCACCGCACTCCCGCAATTTTACTCACACTGCTGAATGTGGTGCTGGACTCCCGTAGACCCGGCTAGGTCCCTTAGTGACAATTGTATTGTAGAAATCGGATCCGCACACACATATTCTTGCAGTTGGGGGGATTCCCCTTTTATTTCACCAAAGATTCAACGTTTCGGGGGGAACAATCCTCCCTTCATCAGGATGATGAAGGGAGGATTGTTCCCCCCGAAACGTTGAATCTTTGGTGAAATAAAAGGGGAATCCCCCCAACTGCAAGCATATGTGTGTGCGGATCCGATTTCTACAATACAATTGTCATACAGGCCTTAGACATCAACAGTAACTTCTTACTTTCACTTTCAAGCTGTACAGTCCTGTGCACAGTGACACCCGCAGGCCATTTGTATAAACATCACATGAGGCAAATTGGAGAGGCTTCAGATGGTTTTTTTTGCCTTCCTCTGGATCAGCTAGCAGCTAGGCAGGTTAAAAAAAGCTAAAAGGTTGAACTTGATGGGCGTGTGTCTTTTTCAACATACTGTAACTTACTATGTTACTATGTGAAAATAAATGTATAGGTATAAACTATTGATGTGTGGGTTGACCACAATTGAGGCAGGTTCAGGTTGAAATCTGGCCAACCATTTTGGGTTGGGTGCGGGTCAGACTGGGGAAGTACACTCCTATTCTGCTCCTTAGGATTCACTGTCTTTGAACCAGTTTTGCTCACAGAACAGGGTCGGACTGGAAGGCAAGACACCGGGAAAAAGTTCATGGGCCCCACCAGCTTAGGGGGTAATACAGTCTGACTTGGCGATTCCTCCCCAGCCCTAGGGATCCCACGGGGTATCTTGGCACTTTCCTCCTGAGATCACTTACTCATGTCCCTGTCTGTGGCTTGATCACCACATGGGTGTTAAACCCAACTACTTTACCTTTAGAAGCGAAAAAGCAGCTCACTAGCTGAATGCCACTAACACTCACTCCTAGAGTGACTATAACATAAACTCCTATCACTAAATAGAACTGTCCATACCTTAGGGCCTGACACCAGCTCAGACCCAGTCCTATACCTACCTCCCCGCAGCGGGGGGGGGGGGATCCAGGAAAACAGCCCTGAGCACATGTGTTCTCTCCCTTTGATTTATTTAAATGCTAGGCAACTACTGGGCAAACAATAAACCAGATCAGATTAATGATTTAGGAAATGGTCTTTCACTTAGGGCTCTCTAAGGACCAAACGTCCAAACTACAGGAGGAAACGTGGAAATGTCTAACCCTCAGGTCTCTACACATACATATGTCGAAACATACATTCATGAGCTCAAAATAAACATTTAACTATACATAAATAATGTTAATTGTAGCACTTTATATTAGGCATACAACAGAAAGATTATATAGTGTAGTATTTAAGCATGTGGATATTTCACCCTAAGTGATTTTCAAACCTCCGTATACATTATATGCATACAAAATTCCTTCCCGTGAATCAATATCAAACACCTCACACATCAAATTGTAGTCTATCAACCACAAATAGCGTGGTAACCATTGTCATAAATATCTTGCAGTGTAGTGATCCCCAAAGAGATTTGTGTAGACACGTAACTTAGGGGTAGAGTCAATGATATCATCACCCGTTGGATTCCTAGTGCCTCCAGTGGTATAATATACTCACAAGACATGAGTTGAAAAAGGCAGGGTAATTGGCAGATCCGTTCCGTGCATGTACTTGAATGGGATGATAAAACAACTTGTGCAGAAGCGCTTTTAAAACTTTTAATAAATATATAAAATCACACTCACACAAATATCCTTGTAAAACTGCATATAGAAAATCCACGTGTGTCCGATTTAGTGCTTATTCCTCCTCGGCATTCCTCAAAATCAGGGCCGCCATCAGGGGGGGACAGGGGGGACAAGTGTCCCGGGGCTGGGGCTGAAGGGGGGCCCGGTGGTGCTGCATTTTTCCAAGAGCCAGGCCCCCCCTTCCAACGCTGAGCCTACGCGGCGCCTTCCGATTTCAGAATGCGGAAGTGCCGTCCTGAAGCTGCGGAAAGACACGAAGGAGCCGACACTGAAGTCCTGAAGCAGCGAAAATACCCGATGTCACGAAAGGAGCTGATGCTGAAGTCCTGAAGCCACGAGTTCAATTCTACTGACACCAATGTGGGTTTTTTTTAATCCCCTGGTCACCAATGTTTTATTTTAATACTCTATATGCCCCTGCACCAATTTATTTTTAAAAAAACATTTTATGGGGCTCCAATTTTTTTTTTTCTTAAGTTGAAAGTGGGGCCTGCCATCAATGTTTTTTTTTATAAATATTTTTTGGGGCCCCAATTTTTTTTAACTTGTAAGGGGGGCCCTGGCACCAGTGTTTTTTGAAAAAATATTTTTTGGGGCCCCAATTTGTAAGGGGGGCCCTGTCGCCAATGTTTTTAAAAAAAAAAAAACTTTTAAGGGGGGGCCCTGGCACCAATTTTTTTTTAACTTATAAGGGAGCCCTGGGGAGTTACTTTTTTAGCGCTGATGTCTGTGTGGTCTTTTTAACTTTGCTGTGGAGAGGGCAGGGCTTGGAGTGGGGCATGGGTGCCTGGGCCCCGACAATTTTGTTGTGCGGGGCCCTGTGATTTCTAATGGCGGCCCTGCTCAGAGTCCAATGCGCAATTCAATGGAACACTTCCGCAAATTTGAGTGTAGTCCTGCTGACACATTTCACCTACTGCCGAACATCACTCAAGGAAGAAGTCAGTAGGCGAAACGCGTCAGCGGGACTACACTCAAACTTGTGGAAGTGCTCCATTGAAATGTGCATTGGACTCTGAAGATTTTTTTGTGCAGGCAGAGGAGATTTGCTGAACTTTGATGGAGACCATATTTCAGGGACTTGAATTTGAATCTTTGGACTCTTCATTGTTGCAAACAGAAGCAAAGAAGTGGTTCCAATCCTCAGGCTTCTCCATGTTTCCATCAGCCAACTTGTTTGACTCAAATACCCTATCGCTTCATTCTTTTATTACTCACATAATACAAAACAATTGGGATTTGTTTCACTCTCCTCAGCCATGCTCATTTTATTTTAAGTTTTTTTGCTTAGCTTAGGGGACAGTTCTTCAGTCAGTTAAATAAATGAAAGGAAAAGCTTTTCATCAACAAAAACAGGAAAACTGTATTAACCAATAAGATAGAGAACAATGCTATCCCTCTGTTTTTTTATTGTTTGAAAAATCATTTTAAAGGGAAAGGCTCAATAACATGTGGGACTTAGTAACATTCCATCACACCTGCTTAAACACCTTTTCTCTTCTCCAATGGACATATGGAGGTCATCTGTAACGCAGGCAGAAGAATTCAGCGATTGTTATACTGAGGATCTGATGCACATGTAATTATTTAGCTTTTCTCTCTTTTTTGAATCGGGTACAGAAGAAAACAGAAGATTGACAAAGAGTCATTAAGTAATTAATGCAGTTGGTGTCACCATTATACAAGTTGAGGGAAAACAAAGATAAAAGAACATTGGTCGTGATTTCTAATGATGGCCCTGCTCAGAGTCCAATGCGCATTTCAATGGAACATCACTCAAGGAAGAAGTCAGTAGGTGAAACGCGTCAGCGGGACTACACTCAAACTTGTGGAAGTGCTCCATTGAAATGCGCATTGGACTCTGAAGACTTTTTTGTACAGGCAGAGAAGAGCCTGAAGATTTGCTGAACTTTGATGGAGACCATATTTCAGGGAATCGAATTTGAATCTTTGGACTCTTCATTGTTGCAAACAGAAGCAAAGTGTGGTTCCAATCCTCAGGCTTCTCCATGTTTCCATCAGCCAACTTGTGTGACTCAAATACCCTATTGCTTCATTATTTTATTACTCACATAATACAAAACAATTGGGATTTGTTTCACTCTCCTCAGCCATGCTCATTTTATTTTAAGTTTTTTTGCTTAGCTTAGGGGACAGTTCTTGAACATCAGTCAGTTAAATAAATGAAAGGAAAAGCTTTTCATCAACAAAAACAGGCAAAACTGTATTAACTAAGAAGATAGAGAACAATGCTATCCCTCTGTTTTTTATTGTTTGAAAAATCATCTTAAAGGGAAAGGCTCAATAACATGTGGGACTTAGTAACATTCCATCACACCTGCTTAAACACCTTTTCTCTTCTCCAATGGACATATGGAGGTCATCTGTAACGTAGGCAGAAGAATTCAGCGATTGTTATACTGAGGATCTGATGCACATGTAATTATTTAGCTTTTCTCTCTTTTTTTAATCGGTTACAGAAGAAAACAGAAGATGGACAAAGAGACATTAAGTAATTAATGCAGTTGGTGTCACCATTATACAAGTTGAGGGAAAACAAAGATAAAAGAACATTATACAGTAAACATCTAAATATTTTTCTATATTATTCTAAACAAAGTTAACAGATCACTGTGATGGGTTCACATCCACAGAATCAATGGTATCTTGCAAATTTCAAAGGAAAAGTACAATTTATGCACCAAATGGTGGCTGGTTAGGGAACTACTAACTTTATTTGGTCTTTATAAGTCTTGCACAAACATTATCATGTGTACACAGCAGCGGTGGCAGAAGAGAAGCATTAATTCTTTATATCTTTATATTTGCTTTTCAGAGCTGTACTTACTGGAAACGGTGCAAATATTGAATGTATGGATTTATCAATATTTATGTTACAGAATAGTAACAGTGAATGTGGCTAACTTGCACTTTACTGAGCTTTAAAACAAAAAAAAAACAAGGAGGCAACAGAAGACACGGCAGATAACAATTAAAGAGCAATAAATAATCTGTCACTGGCTGAACCCACAATCACAACAAATCTGCATGTGGTCTTGGAACGGTTCCTATACCGAAGAGCTGGAATCTATTGGTCATTATAGTTTTGTGGATCTGTTTTTAGATTTATACTTGGCTTAGCTCGCATCCAGGTCACACCTACTTACTTTTCAACAAACCAACCCTGTCATCTTGTTGTTTTTCAAGCTCTGATTGAGGAATTATGTCAAAACCATCTTCCAAGCCATATCAAGCAATGCCGTCAATTTTCCAAACAAGAAAAAAGAGCAAAAACGAATTAGGGATAAAGATATTTTTAATGGTCGAGGAATTTGCCTAAGGGGGTCCCAGATCAATTTATACCCCTACACCATTTTTTTAACCCACCACTCAAAAAACATTCATATTGTCACATACACAACAGCCATGTGATCACACCAGGTGGACCATTGGCGGCTGCAGTAAACAGCTGTTGGGAGAACAAAGAGATGTCCGGGGGCCATACATAAAGATTCATGTTCCCACAATTCCCTTACTGTTAAACCACTGGATGAAAGATTAAAACCCATAGAGAGAAGGAAACAAGTCTATGCCACGGCAGATTCATCAATAAAGACAAACACCAATAGTGTGAGGCTTTGAAATGTAACACTTGAGTCAATTTATCAGAGACGTAGCTTGACAATGTGCCTTGTTCCTTCCAAGTTTACTCTGAATATTTCAATATGACCACATAAAAATATTGTCAGAATTACAAATTGTCAAAACACTTTGATCATGCACCAGTTGATCTTTCACAATACAAAGGACATATAAAAAATGACCAAGTAACACAGAGGATGTGTTTACACGAAAATTAAAGGAATACTCTCATCCTCATATTTTCCTTTAAATATTTTCACCTTTTTCATTGGGTAAAGCCATGACGGTACAGCAATTTATTTCCATTCAGTTGATGAGAAACACAGTGGGATTTTTCCAGGTGGGCCCTTGCCCTTTTTGGAGCATTAACTCTACCTTTTCCAGGTTCTGCTTGAATCATTTATTCCCAGCAGTGAGCAAGGCTAGAAAGAGTTAGTTTTTGAGTCTATGATGGCTGATGAGTCTATGATGGGGTCAGTATTGTCACCGATAAACGAGAGAATCAGGAGAAGCTGTTAATTATATGGAGCTGGCAGAGGAGGTTCTTCAGAAGACATTTCCAGTGGAAAAGTGGATTGGAAAGCTAATAGATTTCCAAAAACAACCATATCATCTGGGCACAGGGATATTGAGGTTCAGCCTCAGCCTTAACCCTGTCTGTCTGTGGGTACACAGATTTACTAGCAACAACACAACAAAAATAATTACTTAAGATACAAATTGCTTGGAATTGTACATGCATAGCTGCTATTATTATTAACATTATTAACATGTATTTCTATAGCGCCAACTTGTTGCGTAGCGCTGTATGCAACTCTTTGCACCTATTTACTTGCAATTTAACCTTTGCACCTTGAGTATTAGGTGCAAACGTTGCTCTAAATTGTAGGAGACACAATTACACAGGAATTCTATGAAATATTGTTGTGCTATGGATAGTAAAAGATCTCTATAGGACTAAGTGACTCAATCATATTTAGTTTGTTTATATGTAAGTCACTGAGAAGCTTTAAAATCTAGTGTCATCAATATATTCCCAACATTCTAATTTCCCCAATCAGAGACACCTACTAATCTTGAACTCTTTGCTAGTATTTGAACTCACAATAGAATAGTCACACTAGACAAGAACATAGAAATCCCATACATATAGATATCTAATGGTTAAAACCAAGCAGGCCTGCCTTTATTATTTAAACTCTACTGGGTACTACAGACCCAATATTTATACTCTGCCTGAAGGCAAATTATACTATATCTAAAGGGTAATATCTATATACTTTTCTCCATTCAGTAACCCCCCCCCCCCCC
>CM044439.1:1584027-1631082 GCA_024363595.1 Xenopus borealis
AAGACAATATTCTGATGGAACCGAATGAAGACAATATTCTGATGGAACCGAATGAAGACATTATTCTGATGGAACCGAATGAAGACAGTATTCTGATGGAACCGAATGAAGACATTATTCTGCTGGAATTGAAATGGACATTCACCATATTTGTAAGTATTTTTTAAGCAATTTCCTTGTAGGTAGTGATGGGAGACTCTGGGGTGTTTTGTTTCGCCAAAATCTAGTAAAAATTTGCGAGATGTCGAAAATTTCACAACGCCTATTACCAATGTAAAAAAAAAATGGATGCCAGCACCTGTTTTTTCAGCACCGGCAATGGCGTTTCGCGAATCACGAGAGTTTGCCGCAAATTCGCCCATCACTACTTGTAGGTAATCATTTACACGAGAGACTTAGGGGGGAATGTAATTAAGGATGTAAAGACAAAAACATTGCGCACCAATAAGAGTTATTGCTTTGCGAATCATCATTGCGCACTGCGGATTCCAATTGCGCACTCTTAAGAAGAGCTTGAAGGTGTCGTAATCTTTTGGAGCAAACATTGCGACTTTTTCAGTAAGTTTTTTTACAATGACAGCACATTAGCGCAAATTATAAAATTCGCAAGCGGTCTTCCGCTGGCCAGTCGCTAAACAGTTTCCAGGTTCCCAAAAGGTATATTGCAAATATAAAGCAAAATTTGTTCCCGCAAAGGCTTAACTTTTCACATTGCGAACTGTTTTTGCGTTACCGATGTATATTACATTCCCCTATTATTCTCTGCTTACTTATGATTAGGGGGGATTATTTTCATGTTTCTTCATACAGACCCAACATATTATCCACTGCTCTACAGAGATGCTTCGTCCATCACATCAGTTCTTGTGCAAGTGGAGCTTACAATCTAACTCCTGCACACACAGACACAATGGTCAGTTTCATCAGGAGACAATTATCCTCCTTGTATGCATTTGGAGTTGGTTGGAAACCAGAATACCCAGAGATAACCTATTTTTGAGGAAAACATGGAAACCTACTTGAATATGTTGCCCAGGTTTGAATCAATCCAAAGATCCAGCAATGCTAATTACTGTAGCACCACACCTGTGGTACGAGGAGCAAGTAACATCTTATACATTCATTTACAAATGTTTGGGACTTTAGCAGACGTC
This sequence comes from Xenopus borealis, assembly GCA_024363595.1. Lineage (NCBI taxonomy): Eukaryota > Metazoa > Chordata > Amphibia > Anura > Pipidae > Xenopus > Xenopus borealis. The sequence continues at coordinate 1,585,182 of CM044439.1, forward strand.
AATGGCAGTATTATGTCTTTCACTAGTCAGTGTAAATAAAACTATGAAAATGTGTCTTTGCTTAGCACAGGAAGCAGACATTTGTAGTTTAGCAAAGACAGGAGATTCATTACTGGTGGGCCCCTCTTAGAATTCTTCTTTGCTTCTTTTACCTTTAGATAAAATGTGAAACAGAGAATGGAAACATTGGGCATGAAGAAGAAGCTGCTCAGATAAGTGATGAATCATTTTCAAAAAAAGGCCAGTTGCTTTAGACTTCATTCTACTAGATATTGGGCATGTTCTTCAAAACCCTAAACCTGAACTGATCCTGTGGCCTAGAAGTTCTCTGCTACAGTTCTTGTTGAGGATATTATGGAATTAAATGTAGATATTTCCAAAGTGAGTACACTTCTTTTTACAGAAACAGTATCAATATTTTTAGACTTGAACTTTTGGTAAAGAAGTCGTTCACCATGAACAGTTTCCCAATGCTTGGTTGGTGGAATCGGATTCAGATGCTGGAGTTCTATCACAGAGGAGGTCAAATGCAAGGGCAATAATTGAGTGTTTGGGTTAACCAAGAGAAATCCACAGAGGCAGTACTAGCTGCTGCAATCGTGTTTATTCACATAAATATATTATTATAGTGTGAATAAACACGATTGCAGCAGAGAAGTGGGGGTGTATTACTGGGATTGAGAGCCCGCATGCTCCATTTGCACAGTCATCTGTATAGAGTGAAGGGCAGGAATTGTTTAGTTGACTGTCATACAAACTGCTGCCCAGAAACAGTAGTCACTGTAGTAACACTCATTGCCTCTCTACCCTGAGGCCTAAGAGAAAGGAAAGACTGGAAGGGTGACAATAAGGAGCTCCCACCACAAATTATATAGAGTTAAGGAGATGAACTTCTAGATTTAGACTAGAGTTTTGTCTCATAGATTGACTTGAGGAGATGGTAGGCCCCAGTTAGAGGGAGCAGCATGGTGATACTGGGTTCTGCTTCTTCAGGCAGCCAAATAGTCTGTATCTGGAGGACAAGGAGGAAGATAATCAGAGATAAAATAGACAGTTACAGAATATAGTGACACTGCAGAGGAACCAAACTTGAGGGGGCGATGGTAATGAGACCATATGGAGTAAATAATTCTATTCTTCCCTCTCATATGGGCCTCATGGACTGGGCAGAGTTGACAAGGGCCTCGATCATCACATCCACTGACGTCTGATGCGTCTTTATTTGAGAGTGATTCTGTGTCTTTTCACTTATCCACCTCCATTGCAATGTGTACAACATCTCATAGAATTAATACAATGTAGTATAAAGAGGCAGCAAGTTGTTTTGTGCTCACAATATTCATTATAGTTGGATCCTCAGTTGGCTTATGTGATTTGTATTTTTCTGTGTTGGTAGTAGAAGCCAATATAATATCTATAGTTTTTTTCCCAATCCAGTTTGCTGCTTACTAAGAGTGTGAAAAGCAGAAATGTCATTAGATTTCTTTTTAGATGAATTGAATGTGCTTCTAAAGCAGAGATCCCCAACCTTTTGAGCCCATGAGCAACATTCAGAAGAAAATTACGTTGGGTAGCAACACAAGCATGAAAATGTTCTTGGGGTGCCAAATAAGTGCTGTGATTGGTCATGTGGTAGCCCCTATGTATATTGTCAACTTACATTGAGGCTCTATTTGGCAGTGCACCTGGGTTTTATACAACCAAAACTTGCCTCCAAGCCTGGAATTCAAAAATAAGCTCCTTGAGGCCACTGGGAGCAACATCCAAGGGGTTGGAGAGCAACATTTTGCTCACGAGCTACTGGTTGGGGATCACTGTTCTAAAGTATCCCATTATCTCATTGGGCTCCCGTTCCCCTGGACATGCTGTAAAACAGTGAGGAATTGCACTTTACCCGCAGGAAACAATCAAGTTCAGATATGAAACTGTTACAGGAGGAATCTGTTTGTTTAACCGGGTCAGAGAAATGACAAAATCATCGCAGGCCGGGGGGAAATCTATTGACACAATGATCATGGATATAAACATTCCACCTTCATTTACATTACATTGTTTATTGGGAAACTGAGTAATACACGTGTGACACAAGAACTCTTTAAACTTATTGCACAACAATGTGTTAGTGTTAGTTTTGGATTTCATCCTGAAATGCCTCACATTATTGGCCTTGAACGGGAGAGGGAAAAACATTTCTGTTTTTTACTTCAATTACAATGTTTTTAAATGAGCTACAGACAATTGGTAGGAAAAGCACATGTTGTAACTTATTGGATTTACAGTCAGTGAATGTGGTTAAACGCTGTGACTGTTATACAGAGCCACTGGCTGGACCGCACACAGAAGTGCACAACATACAAAGTAACACAGTGATTAAGGGATCACATGGTTGACATTCAAACCCTTGAGAATCACCAAATTACCAATACAAAGCCACTGGGAAAGGTCAGGAATGCATGAATCCGGGATTTGGTTCAGGGTTCAGCCAAGATTCAGCCAAACGGAATCCAAATCCAAAAACATCACATGACTTTTCATTACACAAATAAGGAAGTCAAACATTTTTTAACTGTGCGTTGCATGTGCAGTTCTCTTCCCCCTCCCCAGTATTTGGCCTGGGAGGGGGGTTTGGCCAAATACTAAAATAATAGATTCAGTGCATCCCTACTTGATGCTTCACTGTTTCTATGTGTAAAGCTTTCATTGAAAGAAAATGTCATTATCATAGACAGAGTCAGACTTGGCCAGAGAAAACCCATTGGGCCCGAGACCTCATGGGTCCCTGCCGAGCCAAATATTCTCCATTGATTTGTCCCATAAAAAAGATAAACCTGATTGCCCATGTTGGCTCATGTCCATGCAGCGTACGGCCGGCCAGGGAATCGGAGCTCGGAAGGTGGAGCCCTTGGGGACTGCCAGGAGGGCCCTTCATTTCTAGCACGGTGGGCCCCCAAGGCTCCAATTCGACCCTGATCATAGGGGGAGTATTTATTGATGCTTCTTGTCCATGTTTGGGAATTGTTATTACTAGGAATGCACCAAATCCAGGATTTGGCCTAGGATTCTGCCATTTTCAGCAGGAAATGTGCAATATGCAAATTAGGATTCGGTTCGGTATTTGGCCAAATCTTTCTTGAAGGATTCAGGGGTTCGACCGAATACAAAATAGTGGATTCAGTGCATCCCTAGTTGTTACACTCATCCCAACAGCCTCTATTCTCCATTGTGTCACAACACTTTTGTTAGTCACAATGGTCATCAAACGTAAAAGTAACATGTAATTCTCTCGAATCAGAAAAAAAATATGTGACGTTTTTCTAACTTATTTTTAGTGATCCTTCCAATATTAATCATCCTCAATCCAATCCATTAAAAGGAGTTGTTCACCTTTGGGTTAGCCTTTAGTATGATGTAGGGATATTCTATCGCTTACCCAGAGAACTTACTGTATAATAGACAAATTCACTTTTCTTACAATACTTTTAAATAACGATAAATGGAAATGAAAAGTCACATCTTATTGAAAGTCTCCTACACTGCATTTGTCTTATCAATAATGTCACTGTTTCCAGTAATAAGTATCTACCACACCTGGGGTTAATCTCACTTTCTATTGGGTAGAATACCAAACCTTTGAGAACACCGGGTTAATTTTTATTTGCATATAAAATGCTACACTATATATTTTTTCTAAAAATTTCCATTGCCTAGGCGCTGATCTCGACATAAGAAAATTGCATTTTTCTTTTTTACCTGGATCACACACCATAGGTAAAGGAGGGTTCATGCACCTGTAATTGGTGACAACCAATACCCCAATGGAAATGCCCCGTGTCAGGGCTTGGCCCACTCCTGCCAGTACACATCAGCCGGGAAAGGTTGAAACTGCGTAGTAAGTGCATAGAATGTTATGTCTCTAGCAATTAGAAAATGTGCCATATTTAGTGAACATTCTCTTGCACCATCTATTTGATAGAGGAAACCAATAAATAAACATTTAAAAAAAACAATTACAATGATGCCTCCCATTACTTTTCCATGAAATAAAAACATGAAAAAAAAATTTTTTTTTTACTGTAATAAATTCAATGTAATCATGACTCGAATAGGAGGTTATTTATGAAAACATTTGAACATCTAAAATTTGATCAAATGGGAACAATCCAAAATTTTGTTTCATATTGGAATTGAATACTAATGAAACTCGAAATAAAAAACTGCAATGTCAGTAAGGCTATTAATATATTTACTGGAAATGGGTCAGTGGACCTCTACCATTGACTTGTAAATGATGAATATTCGAATTAGGACTATTTCAATGGTCGAGGTGTGATAAATCTCACATTTGAATTTACATTCAAACTGGGGGATGAAAATGTGAGAGTGTGAATTGTGACACCAAAAATAGAAAAGAATTCAAACCTGAATGTCGACCTGTAATAAATCTGCCCCCAAGTGTGGGGGGCACTAGGGAAATGATGCTGAATGTGGGTGTATTTAGATGAAAATGCCAGAAATCAGGCACAATTAATCATCTCACTTATACTGTTCTTAAAGGGACACTTTGTTTTCAATAGAAGGTATTATACATAGCTACACAGTTGCAGTAAATAAGAGCAACTCAAAATGTTGATATTTGCTTTAATTGTGGAACCTGTATGTCTCTGGTGCACCTTGTAAGTTCAGTTTTTATACAGCTCCTGCTCATGTCTGTAAATGATCATGGCACAAATATATCACTTCCTTTTGTGGTTTCTTTTTCTTATGAAAATACCAGTGCTAAACCTGTTTTACAAATGTCAAATTCAATGGGCACTGGTGTAACATTTTCTACCTGGAGTTTGATTTACTGTACATCTGCCATTGTGATTGTTCAAAAAAAATTTAAATTTTGCCCCCTGGCAAAGTAGATCAGCTGATAGGGTTGGGCCTCATTATTATTACTGGGATCTGTTATATGGACATCCGTTATCCAAATAATTCCAAATTATAGGAAGGCTGTCTCCCTTTTATCCAAATATCCAAATAATCCATTTTTTTTAGAAATTGATTTCCCTTTTCTGTGTAATAATAAGACTGTGGCTTGATCCCAACTAAGATGTAATTATTTTGGAAGCAAAACCTACCTGTTGGGTTTATTTCATGTTTAAATGTTTTTAGCAGACATAATTTATGGTGAATTCAAATTATGGGAAGACCCCCATTCTGGATAACAGGTCCCATACCTGTTGATTGGCATTAATAGCAGTTGGTAGTAAAGAGGATCAAGGCAAGGAAGCAACATATTCCCATTAAAGCTTTAAAAGGAAAACAACAGATATCACTACATGGCCCTTTCCCTATCATTGATTTTATCAATGAAATTGCAAGTTATTGAGATGTTAAGACATTGCAGGACTTAAAAAAACATAAATTTTGGCTTAATTTAAAGAAAAATCAATATGTTGGAATCATTTTACCTTATAAGTACATAGTGTGAGGAACGGTATGTAATATCTCATGCTAGTAAAATTCAAGCTAAGGGTAGTTACAGTAGTTAAAGGAGACCAAAGAACCAAACCCTTATTCAAAGAAACCTTTACACCACTACCCCTAAATAAAACCCCCACTCCCCCCGCCCCAGCCAAGGTGTAAACTTCAGTAATTGCCCCCAAGTCTTATCTCTACTTATCTCTCTTTGCAGATTCAGAACAGCAGGAGCTCACAACTGCCATCTTCTTCTCTGCGGTCTCCTCAGTGAAGTAAGCACCGTATCAGCACATGCTTTGCTGGAGCAGTGGAAATGCTGGAAGAAGACCTGAAGAAGACCTAAGAGTCAGAAGATTACACCAGTGCTCTCCACTGCTCTGAATCTGCAAAGAGAGGTAAGTAAAGACTTAGGGTCAATTACGAAGTTGACACCTAGGCTGAGTGGTGAGGAGCAGGAGAGGAGCAGGGGGGGTCTATGTAGGGTAGGGGTTTATGAATAAGGCTTTGGATTTGCTTTAAGCAGCCAGAGGTGCCAATGAAGAGGCCAGAAAGGTTAGTACCCCTTGACCACCCACCAGCATAGGGATTCAAGTGGTTCAACTCAGGGATAGAACAATCGCTACAATTAGCACCATTGTGAACATCCATCATCTAGCATAGGGGACCAGTTCATCTATAAGTGAGAGAAGGACCCTGATGGTAAAGTACCACTGGTCCCCAAGGTATTGTTCTGCATGTCAACTTGGTTAATATTTCTTCCATCCAACAGCGAAGGCCCACCTGAAATAGAAAGCCCAGTTGTTACACATGTTCTGATGGCAGTTGCATATCAAGTCTCAGACCTTTTCGTCTAAAGGCAATACAAAATGCAGCATCTTCTAAATACTGTTACACACAATTAATGACTAACATGCTAACTGACTCATTTCTGAACTTCAGCAGCAAATGAATCATTAGCAACGGTGTCATTGGCAATCCCACAGCTAAACTATCACTGCAGTCCAAGGCCTACCCCCATCTCAGGCTCTCCAGCACCAACCATCCCTTTCAGAAATAAGGCCTCCTACTTTACCCTCCAACATTTAGAACAAAGTATCTAGAATACAAAGTGATTTGAGTATTTCAGTCAGAGGAGAATTAACGTATCAGTTGGGTTTTAATAGTATCCAAACTATTTTTTACCCTGAATTGGCCACCAGCTGTCAGAGGCAGTAGATCCCTGCAGGCATTCACCAACTATCTTTTAGAGCTGGGACTTTGTGACACGTATTCCAGGCAAGAGATTTAAGGTACCAGGCAAAGGTCTCACCAAAGTTCTATGTAGAGGTCAAGACATAAACCAGACAGTCAAAAGGTTCAATCCACACAATTATGAAGAGCTCACCTCTGTTTTTCTCTCTTTTGAGACCAGGTGTTCGCAGTCCATTACCCACTCTGCCATGGGTTATAGGCATATGTAACATCCAAAAGACCGCAGCACTCTGACAGATTGGTTCTGTGAAATTGTATATTTTATTGGCTCATTTCCAGTAGAAAAATGCAACGTTTTGGGTCACACAGGACCCTTTATCAAGTATGTGGTTACATTCGTTAAAGTGGACCCGTCACCCCAAAAAAATATTCAGAATCATATTTTATCACATTAGTCAAGCAAAATGAACATTAATTACACTATATAAATTGTTTTAATCTTGTTTCCTTCAGTCTGGGAATTCATAATTATAACAAGCAGGCAGGAGTCATTATATGGACACTGTTATTAAGTCTTGTATCATCTCACAATCTTGTTTGTGCACCAGAATGGGGGACCTGATGTCTATACCCATGTCCTACACAATTAAATGGAGAACTGGGGGAATGTGTGGGGAGCAGTGACATGTAGGAAGTGCTGAATGGAAAGTGATTGGCTGCCTAAGGCATAGAGGAGGGGCAGACAATATTTGATTGACTGCTGAGATTTTCAAATGAGCTTAAAACAGCTATGAATGCTTTAATACAAATTTGAAATTGGATTTCATGTTTAATTTGAAAAGGACTATTATTATACAGATTTTTGTGTCTGGGTGACGGGTCCACTTTAAATAGTGATCAGTGTGGGTGGGGAAAGGTCTGGGAGGTGCTTGGCGGGAACATTAATTAAGGTGAATGCAAAAGGTTCATAGCGAAATAGAAACAGGTCTACATACACATCCCATAAGTGGTTGAAGGCACTTGAACAGGTTGAGGAAGGCACAGCTGACACATAGCAACTTGCATTGGGCACAACAACTGAATTAACCCCATAATTGCAAATGGCTTCAGTAAATTTTCAGGGTTAGGACCAGAGCCAGACCAGTTTGACTATTTGACTTTAGAAGTGTCTCCAACTCATTGCATGAAATTAGGTCTACCCATGAATCATGGGCCATAATGTCAAATTCCCATCATGGAAGCATAATTATGAAAATGCATAAAATAATGTAGGGAAAACCCATATATTTGGATATAAATACTGATATAGCCAAGAGTCTACACACACATTAGCACTATAGATGCCCCTTGAAGATTACTATACCAGCCGGTGCTTATGTTTATAAAAATAATATGCATATGTATATTTTTTAACAGACCTAACATATGGTTACCTTATTAGGCCTTGCTCATGTTTCTTTTTACTGAGCGGAAAAGGAAAAAAGAAAGCAGAAGTGGAGTTTAAGAAGAGTAAATATATGGCATGTATATATTGGCAAAGTGGGACAGGTACTTTATGGTGAGCCAGTGACTCAAACACATTGTGACTTTCCCTGAATGTGATTAGTTTCACATATGACCAAAAAACTGTCATTTACTGCATTGTATGCCTTGGGAAATTACCAATTTGTGAAGGTTTCTGGTAAATTGGCTAAAATTAACCTTTTTTACAACCTTCCTATTGAATGTGGCATCATAAATGAAGAGAGTGCATTAACAGGTGGGATAAATTGAGCTTCTCCGGTAGCTCTAAAGTCAGTTTATACAGTAAAGCCAACTCATTATTCTTCTAATTGGCCTTGGAGTTATCTTTGGAACATGTCGTGTTTGATTTCGGTGCTGCGTGTTGGGTAAAGCTGCTGTATCTCCAAAGCAGGTGTTGAGTGTGAGGCGCTGGGGTGAGACTGGACTGTGGTTAAGCTTCTGTTTCAATGTGTCTACATACTGGATCCATTCCCAAAGGATAATTATTCTTATAATAAATGGCAGTGGTTTCCTGGACCAGGAAATGTTCTATGAAAATGATTTGGGCTCTAGAGTTAAACAGGATGTGTGAGCACTAAAGTTCCTCCATGGAACAAATGGCAAAGACGTTCTCCCCGAAATGACATCAGAACATGGTCGTATATATGCTAATTGGATCAAGATGGTGAGTCAGGAAGGAAAAACCATTTGTTTTCTGTTGCCTTTCTGTGAGTGCGTTTATTGGCTATTCCAGTGATGTTTTTTACAAGAATGACTGTTACTGTTAAACTGAAGACGTCCTTAATACGGATTGTGTGCAGTTTAATTGTGTTGTTGCCGTTTCCTTTAATGTGTGGGACGTAGCACACAAGATACAGTTTCATAATAAAAAACGAAGAAGGGAGATGCCTTTCTATGAATTCTTTATATTGTGCTATTAGATTGAACCTCAAGCAATGGCCACCTCTCTAGGGATACATGAATGTTACCTGATTACTGAGAATTATTAAACCAGAGTGAATATTTTTACATGGACAATAAAATAATGTCTGTGGCATTCGGTTGGTCTTGAATGAGAACTTACCTTTCCTTTTCTGACCTCTACAATTCCATTTTCTCAAAATGTCATGATTAGTTGGTCATGCCTTTGAGCTGTTCTACATTTAATATGCTTTGATCTACTCATAGACTAGAAGATATGCAAGGGCGTAATTCCAGCAGATAGATAGAGACATAAAAAGGGCCATGTATATGCAAAATAGATCAACATCCCTAAGGTTTGAGGGATGGGGTGTCTCAAAAACTGGGTGCTTATGTACGTCACTTAAAGGAGAGTTTAAGGTAAAATACTGGAGGCTACAAAAATGTTTGCCACCCCCCAGTAATCATAATGGCTTACCTGATACCCCAGGCTACTGCAACTGTCTGAGGTAGTTCTAAAGAAGGTCACTCATCAGCATCTCCTTTGGCTTCTCCCATGTTCCCCATGTTCAGGTCCAGGCAGTGAAAAGCCAAACGTAGACGCAAAAAGATGGTCCTTTTACATTATTGTGAATGAGCCTGCCCAGGCCTGGATAAAAAATAGGCACAAGAGGAAGAAGATCATTAAATACAGCCACGTGGATATGTTACATTGATTGATTTTAGTACAGGTATAGGACGTGTTATCTAGAATGATCTGGACCTTAGGTTTTCCAGATAAGGGGTTGTTCCATCATGTTAAAATTAAATAAACCCAACAGACTGGTGTTGCCTCCAATAAGGATTAATTATATCTTAGGTGGGATCAAGTACAAGCTACTGTTTTATTATTACAGGTATGGGACCTGTTATCCAGAATGCTCAGGACCTGGGGTTTTCCAGATAACAGATCTTTCTGTAATTTGGATCTTCATACCTTAAGTCTACTAGAAAATCATATAAACATGAAATAAAGCCAACAGACTGGTGTTGCCTCCAATAAGGATTAATTATATCTTAGTTGGGATCAAGTACAAGCTACTGTTTTATTATTACAGGTATGGGACCTGTTATGAAGAATGATCAGGACCTGGGGCCTTCTGGATAACGGGTCTTTCCATAATTTGGATCTTCATACCTTAAGTCTACTAGAAAATCATATAAACATTAAAATAAAGCCAATAGGCTGGTTTTGCTTCTAATAAGGATTAATTATATCTTAGTTGGGATCAAGTGCAAGCTACTGTTTTATTATTACAGGTATGGGACCTGTTATCCAGAATGCTTGGGACCTGGGGTTTTCTGTATAACAGATCTTTCTGTAATTTGGATCTTCATACCTTAAGTCTACTAGAAAATCATATGAACATGAAATAAATCCAATAGGCTGGTTTTGCTTCCAATAAGGATTAATTAAAATCTTAGTTAGGATCAAGTGCGAGCCACAGTTTTATTATTACACAGAAAAAGGAAATAATTTTTATTAGAATTGATAATTCAGAGCTTTCTGGATAGTAGGTTTCTGGATAACTAAGTTACTGAATGTTAAAGGAAAACTATACCAGTGATCAATGTAGGTCTCTATAAAAAATAAATTGATTAAAACGGCCCAAATGTAAATCATGACTTCATCTAAATAATGAAGATACACATTTGTAGCAATATGTGCCACAGGTTTTCTGTGTTTCTGCAACCCACATTATAGACAACTGAATATAAATCAAATGAAAGAACAAGTGTTTCATTTTTACATTATAAAGTACAGGTCTACCTCTCTTATCCTGTATCCCTTTTCTGGAAACCTGTTATCCAGAAAGCTTTGAAATACGGAAAAGCCATTTCCCATATGCTCCATTTTAAGCAAATGTTTAAAATTTTTTTTTTTAAATTTCCTTTTCCACTGTAATAATAGAACAGTAGTTTGTTCTTGATGGTAACTAAGCTACATGAATCTATATCAGAGGCAAAGCAATCCTGTTGGGTTTATTTAATGTTTAAATGGTTGGTTGCAGACTTAAGGTATGATGATGATCGGGTTTTTCGCCTTCCTGTGGATCAACTAGCAGTTAGCCAGGTGACTTGATGGTCATGTGTCTTTTTTCAACATCACTTTCTAAAACTATGTAATTGTGCTAAGAGAATTCAATAGCTATGGGGTGCTAAATGATTTTTTAGATTTTTTTCAAGAAATAAGCAAACATTTCAGTTTGGTAAAATTTCAAGTTTATTAAAAAAATGATTTGAATTTTGATAAACAGGACTCCTTTGTGCTTTGGAGAGTAGTCAACCATGTCTTGCTCCGCGCCTTTCTTTGGATTAAAATTGAGGATGAAGTTTAAAGCACAAGTAAAACCCTGTCTTTACTGGACACCATCTTATAGGTGGTTAGTACTTGGCCCCTTTGCAGCCTGCACCCACTCATGCTGGTGTCTAAAGAGCACAAGGACTTCTTGGCCCAGTATTGTTTTACAGCTCCATTATAAATACAGGTATGGGATCTGTTATCTGGAAACCCATTATCCTCAAACCTCCAGATTATGGGAAGGCCATCTCACAAAGACAAATAATTCAAATTCTTAATTTTTTTTCCTTTTACGGTGTAATAATAAAACAGCAGTTTGTACTTGATCCCAACTAAGATATAATTAATCCTTATTGGAGCCAATATCAGCCTATTGGATTTATTTAATCTTTAAAATATGTTTTAATAGACTAAAGGTATGGAGATCCAGTTTAAAGAAATATCCATTATCTGTAAAAAAAAAACCCTGGTATTACTTATTTAGATTCCAACAATACATCCGTTTGGATATTTTTTATAATAACTACATATAACAGAAACAAAGATAAAAGAATATTAAACCTTCTTTCAGCTCACACCACGGGGCCCTTAAAGGGAAACTGTCATGGGAAAACATGTTTTTTTTTAAAACGCATCAGTAAATAGTGCTTCTCCAGTAGACTTGCACTGAAATCCATTTCTCAAAAGAGCAAACAGATTTTTTTATATTTCATTTTTGAAATCTGACATGGGGCTTGCCATTTTGCCAATTTCCCAGCTGCCCCAGTCATGTGACTTATGCCAGCACTTTAGGAGGGAACTGCTTTCTGGCAGGCTGTTGTTTTTCCTTCTCAATGTAACTGAATGTGTCTCAGTGGGACCTGGATTTTACTATTGAGTGTTATTCTTAAATCTACCAGGCAGCTGTTATCTTGTGTTAGGGAGCTGTTATTTGGTTACCTTCCCATTGTTCTGTTGTTAGGCTGCTGGGGGGGGGGGAGAGGGAGAGGGTGATATCACTCCAACTTGCAATACAGCAGTAAAGAGTAATTTAAGTTTATCAGAGCACAAGTCACATGACTTGGGGCAGCTGGGAAATTGACAATATGTCAAGCCCCATGTCAGATTTCAAAATGAAAAACCTGTTTGCTCTATTGAGAAATAGATTTCAATGCAGAATTATTCTAGAACAGCACAATTAACTGATGCATTTTGAAGAAAGAAAAAAATTTCCCATGACAGGATCCCTTTAACCTGCCACTGGCATTTGAGTTGTGCTGCCATTGGCAAATTTTTGTTTGTAGTTCTCAATCCCTCAAAATATATGACCAGTAAAGATGTTTTATTGGAAATATGAATTATTTATCCCCTAACAAGGACTATGCAAATACTTCCCACAAGTTACCTTGTAGTATTACTAAAACGTGAATAAATCTTTTTATGAAAAAGGAAGTCAACCAAACTCCCTTCCATGAATTGAACTCATTGAATGTTGTAACAAAATTTAGCTTCAATTAATGTCGTATAATCAATGCTTTGAAATTTTATTACATTTTCACTGAAAATTTAATAATTTTTTTGGATTGTTGGACTAAAACCCTGATTTTTTTGGATTATCCAGAGCAGATCACAATGTTAAGAAATAACTTCAGGAACATCTGCCATTGACTTCTTTCTACATGACCTCAACAGGTTTGAGATGGAGTATTTTCAGATTCTGAATTTTTAGCAGCTTTAAAGAGAGTTTTTCCCTCTAAAAACCTAAATTTCAGGTTTAATAAATGGGCCCCATGGTCTATCCCCCAGCAGCGGTGCAGGTGAGCACTTCAGAGCTCTCCCCTTACAAGGACTGACTCCTGAATTTAAGTGCAACCAGCTGTTTTGTTCATAACTGTGAATCCAAAAGCCAAACACAGCAAATGTTTTTATAGCCGGAGCGTCCAATCAGGCAGCCGTGTCATTTACCAGCTTTAAGAATTACTATGAAGTTCCCTTGAAATTAAAATTCCTCAAAATGAATCAACCCCATCGACAACCTGTTTTATGACCCATTTACCTGCAGTATATTTACTTCTTTTAAGAGATTCTGTTTCCTCTCCATCTGTTTCAACTGGAACGACTTATTTCCATGAATGGATCTCATAGTCCGACCTTTCATTTATTGCAATTTGCTTGTTCAGCAGGTGGTTATTTCTTCTTCCAAAGGTTTTCATGGCATTAAATGTTTTTTTATACCTATCTGTGTTTACTGTGAAAATATTGCGTCAGGTTAACATTGGTTTTGTAGATTTAACGGGGAGGCCCCATAATTGGGATAAAGTGGCATAAGTGTTCCTAAGTGTCAGTTTCCGTTTCCACATCTATTCAGCTTAAATGTAGGCACATGAAGCACCACCCAATATTCAAATAGCACAGGGGCAGGCCCGGACTGGCCATTTGTGGGTTAGGGCAAATGCCAGAGGGGCTGCTATAAGGTCCCATATAAAGTCAGTATTTAGTGGGCTGGTGGGGACTGTTTGGGCCTCTATGTGGGCTGATTGGGCCTCTGTGTACCTGAAATGCCAGGGCCTATTTTAATTCTCAGTCCAGTCCTGCACAGGGGTCAACCAGATTGTAGCAAGGGTCGCAACCAGGACGGTATTTTACAGACCTAGAAGGTGAAACATCTGATAAAGCCAGGGCCTTGGATTACAAAGTTAGTGGCAATGTATTTGCTGGTAAATGTGTATTTGCCACTTATTACCCTGGTCTGATCACCTGAGTCCAGGTGGAGTGTTGATGCAATAGCGGGAGGGAGAGGTGGGTGGGCGAATTTTTCGACAGATGGTGAAAGAGAAGGCGTTGTCTTCCACCATCTGCCCAAAAATTCTCCCACCCCCCCATTCCTTCACTCATTACCAACCATCTCCAACCACCCCTCCACCCATCCACACCCACCTCTCCACCCCCTCTTGCATAATCACTCCACCTCTTTATGACACTGCCCCTCCCCCTTACATCACCAGCCACAACCACACCCACCACCACCAGGCTGGTAAGAACATTTACAAAAGGTTGCGACCTACCTCTAGCTGATCTGAATAAATACAAATTTGGATACAAATTGCCATGTTAATCACCAACAATGCATAGTTTTTCCCCACAATTCCAGCATTATTGTGGCGATGTAGGGAGTGGCACCCACCGCAAATGCTTCCGATGCTTCAATACACAATGTAGTGATAATAAATTACATTTCCAAAAATGACATTAGTATGTGATCCTTTTGATGTCAGTCTGCTTCACATTATGAACAATAAACATTATTTTACACCTCCTTACAAGATGCCAAGCAGCAAAAGGGGTTCATTTTGACACTTTTGGAGCAAAATAGATCCCTCTGATGGCCCAATAACTGAGCCAGCTCCATATTTGTTCAGTTTAGTCTAACACTTGGGTCACATTGATCTGGTCTATTGTCAACTTGTACCACTGGTTCTGTCTGTGTCTAGGCCACACAATGTAGAAAGTTTGGAATTAGACTTCAGTATAAAGTGATGGAAACATTTATTAAACCATGAACATTGCCTTTCAGCTCTTTTTCATATAATTTCTCATTGGAGGGTTGAGAATGCGGATCTTATTTATCCATGAGCCACATTAGAATGTAAAACGTTTTGGGAAGCCACAAAAGATTGAAAAATAAGGGCTGTGATTGGCTGTTGGGTATCCCCGTGTGTATGTCAGCCTGCAGGAGGTTCTACTTGGTGGCAAGGAGCCAGAAGCAACATAAAAGCAGTTGGTGGGGCACCGGTTGGGGACACAGTTGGACTGGCCACTGGTTGGGGACATGGTTGGACTGGCCACTGTGATACTATGAAAACTCCAGGAGGGTATAAAAGTATAAATACTCCAGGAGGGCCCTGATTCTGTTAGACCCAGCCTAGTCATTTCTATACCTACAGACAGGAACCATCTGCCACTTACTTTTTTGACTACTAAGCCTCCCATACTGGGCATGTGTCTCCTACTGGGCATGCAACATGAAAGTCACATGTCAGTGGTCCTTATGTCCCCAGCTGGGGGCCCGGCTCATGTTCCTCACATCACATTGTGAGTATATGGGGGGGGGGGCTTGAACTGAAGTTCTTTGGTGGGACCTAGGTGCCTTAGCCCAAGAAGAACATTGCCCTGTGATCAGAAGAATAACATATGATATTTAGCTGCTTCCCTCTACTGCTACGGAATTACATATTCTGCTCAGATGATAGCAGCTGGAGTATTTAGGGATTTACAGCAGCCAAAGCAAGTAATATCACACCACCCACTTTATTGTAAATACCAATATGCAGAAAATCCTTTTATATATTTACAGCAAACAAATGCAATATATGCCCCATAGATAGACCCAGTAGTTAGCATTTTGCCTTTAAGGTGAAAGCATGGTGGAACCATGAAAGATGTTGTGATATTCTCTAACTTGTGCCGGTGAAAGATGGTGCTGATGTCAATACGGACTCCCCTGATCTCTGTTTGTTTATGATGATGTTGGTCATTACATCATTACTGACAGATGGGCCTGACTCATTGGCTCGATTGGCACATGCTCTACTTCATCGCAATGCCAAAGGGTGCCAACTTCTATCAGCTTTTCCAGTAACGATGCTGCTACGTTATGCTCAAGTGACTAAAGTAAATGGTGAGAGTGTTTATATGGTCCTGTTTGACAAATATGTCTAATTAATTGACCACTGTCTTCATTTCTCGAAGTGGGGATTAGACGCAAGGTGACTTTTTGCTAATTGGACGCATGGAAAACATGACACAGGCGCCCCTCTCATAAATACTCCATGATAAAACTGTTGTAGACATAAGCCAGGTAAATATTTATTTGGAAAATCATTCTGATAAATCGAATGTTTACCCATATGACATGAGTAAAATGTGCCCTATCCAGTTAAGTATCGTGACCAATCAGATGAGTCACAATGATAAAAGCGAAGAGGTTTGTTTGGATTACTGGGCTGTTAAGTCTCACAACTAACCAGCACATCCACATATTTATTATTTATTATTACAAAGCCAAGGAAGGGCCGTGGTCTCTACATGACGTCCATGGGGTGGGATGTACAGGACGGCACCCAGGAGAGGCAGAAGCACTGGTAACAACCAGAACAAGTTCCTACAGAAACAAAGGAATGTGGCAAAGCAAAGGAGACTTGTGGAAGGAAGGCAACAAAGTTCCATAGCCAGAAGGTCAGGTCTAAATTTAAGCTACAAGGCTTACACCAGACAAAATTCCACATTTTATGGTAGGAAGCAGGGCTGCCATCAGAATTAACGGGGGCCCCGCACAACAAAATTTTCAGGGCCCCCTGAGCCACGCCCACCCTAGCACCCAAGCCCTGCCCCTAATCCCTGCCCACTCCACATCAAAGTTAAAAGACCACACAGACATCAGCGCTATAAACGTAACCCCCCAAGGCTCCCTTATAAGTTAAAAAAAAATTTGGCACCAGGCCCCCCCCATAAAAAACATTGGTGCCAGGGCCCCCCATAAAAGTTTTTTTAAATATTTTTTTTAAAAAAATTGGTGCAGGGGCCTATAGAGTATTAAAATAAAAAATTGGTGGCCAGAGGATTAAAAAAAAACCCACATTGGTGTCAGTAGAATTGAACTCGTGGCTTCAGGACTTCAGTTATAGATGTTTTAGTGACTTTGGGTATTTTAGCAGCTTCAGGACTTCAGTGTCGGCTCCTTTCGTGACTTCGGGTCTTTCCGCCTCTTCAGGACTTCGCAAACGTTCGGCACTTCCGCATTCTGCCGCAGGACTTCGGAGAGGTGAGCGCTTGCTACTGCGCTCGTAAGGGGGGCCTGGCTCTTTGAAGATTGCAGCGCTGCCGGGCCCCCCTTCAGGCCCGGGACACTTGTCCCCCCCTGATGGTGGGCCTGGTAGGAAGGCTCAGTTTTGCTCTAGCAGCAGAAATCATATGTGGGTCATTTATAAACACGGTGCCAAGTACAATTTTTGGTAGGGAAAATTCAAATTTTTTCCCAAGCAATGCAGTGTTTTTCTCTTGCAGAATTCCAGCATCAAGTTAAGTTACTTCCCAGTGCATCAAAACAAACACAACTTAGTGTCCATGTGCAAATCATGAGCATGTAGTGACTAACAAACTAACATTTATTTATTTGTTTATTGTCTCAATATCAAATAAAATAATTTTTTGATTACAGTTAGCCCCAAACAAAGGCCATTATACTTATATATAATATATATACCGAAATGCATCCCACAAAACTGTACTTACATTGGGATTCCTTTGTACCAACACAATATAGTAGAGTATTGTATCAGAGCTAGAGCATTATATGCACACAACTACTGACAAAAACAAAATATATAATCACCGGGGTCAAAATGTTACAAACCCCAACTGATTATAATTCCTTACCAGATAACCTGGGCTGGTGCTCCTGTTTAATAAAAAAAAGCAGAAGTATTTCTGGGTATTTCTGTCTATTGTATCTACCTAATTTTGGCTTCTTCTCTTTGTTCTCTTCAAGTGAAAGACAAACTAAGAAGCCAAGAAGCGACTCACTCTAATGCTCATGTGCCTTCCTGGGCTCGGCGAAAAGAAACAGACGAGGAAGATTAACTTGTACAGAATGTATCAATAAGTGCTTATAATCACAGGGGAACCTGACATTTAGCGCACCCACTGATTTTTAAGTTTTCTTCAAAACAAACATAAGAGGAAGCTGGGAAGTCTAAATGGCTTTAAAGACCAAACAGTCACCTTACATGCCAATTTCAGTGCTAGAAATATAGAGGGAGACAGGGGATCTAACAGCTCTCCTAAGTAACATCTCCTGCAGTGAGGAGGATGGGACCCTGTTCTCTAAGAAGTTACCACAAGTTGGGGAGAAAACATGCAGTTGCCAAGGGCACAAGGTTGGTGGGAGCCCAGAATACTTTACTTCTCCTTTACTTCACCTCTACCAATACTACTTCTTCTCTGTATAAATTGTTGGCAGAAGTTTGATTACAAAACAGAGCAAAAAGTGTGCACTAAATTAATAGTGGACAAGGTTGTCTGCACATAATGATAGGAAAGTCACTATATAATGAAATGTAGAGTTGTGTGCATACAAGGAATATAATGAAATGTAGGGTTGTGTGCATACAAGGAATATAATGAAATGTAGAGTTGTGTGCATACAAGGAATATCATGAAATGTAGAGTTGTGTGCATAAAAGGAATTACGTGTACCTGATCCAAGTGTTTTTCCAAAGAAGCATGTGGACCAGTGAAGTCATATAATAGTCTGCCAGATGTCAGATATTAACATGGCTTTGTAACTAAACATACTTTCTACTTACTTTAGAGAGATATTACTTCAGTCCCACTAACACAGAGTAGGCCCCAATTGTCCTCACTTGAGACAGTTCCTGTGGCTCCATTTCAGATGGTTTCCTGAGGAAACACTCCTTCCATCCCTACTTCAACATCTGGTTTTGTCTGAAGTGGAGCAAAATTATCCCCAGAATCAAACAGATGCCCCTTTCTATGAGGCCCTGCAGTGTAATAACTGCTAGTCCCATCAATGCCAATGCTACACCTAGACGTTTCTGAAGCCCCCAGTAAAATGTTTTAAGGCCAATGAAACTTCAATAAAAATGAAAAGATGAAAAAATATAACTAAAGAGAATACCTGAGCCAAATATAATTCAAAGAGATTAAGTTCCTTTGAAGCCTAAGGGGAAATCTTCAATTGCAGATGTTTGTCCAACAAAGTAAATCTCATCTACCATTCTAAGCAAATTTGTATTTCAATATTAATTGCACATTTTCAATACGTTTAAAGTTACCACTGAAATGTGCAATAAAGGATGTAACTAGATTCCTTACAAGGCAATAGGATGTGGATATCCTGAATTTTAGGTGAACGATTAAGTATTTTTTTCCTTGAAAAGTCACAAATCTGAGCAAATTCTCTTGACTTCTCAAATGGCTTGAAGATGGAGGGGAAGAAGTAATTCCTGTCATTCAATGCTATAGAGATTAATTCATTAAAATTTCTTCTTAAATACGTTTACTGATATTTGCGGCTGCTTCAACGGAAAAGTGATTTATGGCCATCTGTGCCTGTTTGATGCATGTGTCCATTTATGGCAGATTCGGCAATTTCAAAAAATGTTTTTAGATTCAAATTTTACAGACTCATGTTTTCAAGATTTGTCAATAGAGAAAATCAAGTAAATTCTAATGGAAAAACATGATATACCTGTGGCAGGGTTTAAAGGCCATGGAAGTGCACATTAACAGCACTGAGAAGGGAGGCACAACAGTAGAGTGGGTTAGGATGGCATCAGTGCTAATTTGGCTCTAGTTTCATTTATTATAATGCAATCATTTTATCATGAAGACAAACGAATAAAAAAGGCTCATTCCATTAATGCAACTTTCAATGTCATCCGGCAAAGAGTACTAATGTGTTCTGCAAAACAGGGAACTGTTGATGATGTGTTGATGTTGATAGTTGTCTTTAAATCTAAAGGGTCATTTACAATTACCCTGGGTGCAAGTGCTAGAGCACAGAGACAAAAATAACTCCACTTTGTGCTCATTGAAGGTTCCAACACTCGCTAACTTTCGTGCAGTGTCAGCCTGGGGTGTCCAGGGCTGCTGTGTGGGGGCCCACAAACCCAGTAGCGAGCTCCACCTCGTGTAACTCAATCCTTGTGGGCGCGATCGCTGGGCCAGGTGCTGTGATTGGTGCCCATAATTGAAAGTGGACCTGTCCCCAGCCCAACTCTGCCTACAAGCATTACCCCCACCACCACAGGCTGCACTGTATTCATGGGACAGAAGAAAGTATTTGTACTCAATATAGAAAAGCCAAGGTCTGAAGCTATTTTGTAAAGTGCAGGGCAGGGTGTAAATGTACAAAATCATGGTGGCTTGTGGCAGTTTTTGCCCTTCTCTTAATTGAGGCTTTTAGTCTTTTATTAGAGGCAGATAAACTCTGTGTAAGGCAGTATTACTAAGTAAACTAAAGTAAAAAAAATAGCAAGTAAACAAATATATGTCAACAACATCCCCAGATATCGTTTGCCTGTTGGTAGAAGTGCTTCTACATGTTTGCGTCATACTCGGTATCTAGTTATTCACCCAACGCTTCACTCAATTTAAGAAGTATTTGTGTCTTTGGGCCACTCCCTCAGTAAATATAATTTGTTCTCCTTCTGATCTTGTTCCTCCAGATGTATAACTCACCCCCCCCCCCCCAATATGTAGCTTCATGCTGATGTGAATATTGAAAGATTGGACTTAAATCATTTGCAGTCAATTAATTAAACTGTTGCAACTCAGGTTCCATATTTTGCTAATAGTTTACTAGAAGTGCTTTCACCAGACAGATGCAAATGCTTCAGGAGGGTGTAGGATCCCATCTGCTCAGTTATCACCATAGTCATTCCTCCATCTTCTTATTAATTTCATTCTGTATCCTGTTGCTCATTGAGAACTTAAATAAAGCGTTTCCAGTTTAAAATACAAATCACAGAAAATACTTTTTCCTCCCCATACAGTTTGGGTTACTTGCTAGAACACTCTATTAGTCCCACGATTCATGAACAGGAACTTCTCAGAGGGATTTCTTCCAGCCTCCATCTTGTTCTGGACACCTGTTCTTGGCGTGAGTTGCACATTTCCATTTGCAAATGTGATTTCATTTGCTACTAATTCCTACTCCCTTTGTGAAACCTAGGGGATTAATAGAGCATATAGTTAATTAGAGTAAACATAAAGTTATTATTATCTCAATCCATTATAAAGCAGATTTTATGATACCTTTGAAGCTGTGTTAAACTTAATCTGATTCCAGCAGGGTCTGATTCCAGAGGTTCATCATGTGCTTAGACTTTGTAGTCTGTGGTCTACCACAATCCTGCAATTATTTGTGGTTTTGTGAATAGGTAACAAGCTGCTGGAATTCCAAAAACTTATTTCTTTCAAGCCATCAGTGAACAGACCTTCTGTATGTTGTACAAGTGCATAGGGCCTCATCCTCAAATACCAGTCCACTTTAGAAAGGGATCTGAACACCCTCTATTTTATTCCTTCATTCCTGTCTCATATAGATTCAAGTCAAGAATTCTGCCAAATATGCGGCTGGCCAAAATGCATTAATCTGTGCCAACCAGGAATTATCTAATAAAAACAGTGTCGGACTTCTGTACCAGGGGCCCATGAGAGAACCTCACCCCAGGGACCCACCACACATATAAACACAGTCACAGCTATGACCACTGCCACCCCCAACCCTGCTATGTACATGGACAAGCAGGGCTTTCACAACAAAATATGGGGCCTAAGGGTTGAAAGTGAAGTTTGGAGGTAGAAAGCATTACCTTGCCCATACATGTTGCACACACAGAATGCCACAAACCTTTCCTCACCTACCAGTGCCTTCTTTCTGCTCTCATGCTGCTTGCCCTATTCTGCCTACTCCATAGTTAAAAGTTCCCCCTGCATAAAAAAACAAAGATGGCCACGTGTTCCACAGTGGAACGCATGCACCATCTTGAAATCTTTTAACACCTTCTAGATGTGAGAAACAATTTGTCATTCACAGTACAATCAGTAGCGCATGTTGGAGTCCAACAAGATGATGGACAGGTGGTTGGATGGCTGGGTTTCCAAAGTGTGGCACAATGTCAACAGGTCCAGAAGGTTTGCGGGTGGGTCAGCAGCCACTAGTGGGGCAGTCAGTAGGGCTCAGCAGGACGAGGGCCCACTGGGCTATTTCCCAGTATCCCAGTGGGCCAGTCCAACAGCAAGAGTGGTTAATTTGACCCTAGACCCAAGTGTAAGAGTACAAAGTGGTACAAAAGCACACCTATTAGTAGTTGTATAAATAGCTCTTGTGTCAGGTGTCTGGCTGTACTATGTGCTTAACACTGGTGGGTCCAAGGCCATAGGGTTACATGGCTCTGTTGTGGCCTGTCATCAATTCATGGGGTGAAAGTGGGCCTTAGTTTTTGGTTACAGACACCTAAAGCAATACTTCGTGTAGAGCAGGGCTCAAAGTGAAAAAAATATTGCAGATTGTTAACAATTTTCAAGATTTCTCAACCAATCAGCAGGAAGCATTTACTGGTGACCTGTTTAAAAACAAACATCTCATTGGTTGCTATGGGTTACTGCCCCAGAGCAAACTTAGTGCCTTTAATTACATTATGTTCATAAGGCTGTTTGACAAAACATTATGACATTGGCCCTGATCCATTTGTCCTAGATTAAAGAATGTAAACCTTAATTCATTTAGGATGTACCCGTTACTCAAATTTGTCAATGGCAACTATTTTTACAGCTTAAATGACTATATTCAGAACTTTTAGCCAAAAAACGTCGACAATACATAGTACTTTTTTGTTGGAAACAGACACAGTAATAGCCCCTCCAACAAAGACTGATTTCACATTTTCAGACTGCAATTTGACTTCTTTTTCTCTAGACTTAATCACTTTCCCTTTTTTTGACCACACACACCTACAGTAAATGACTTCCGGTAATGAGTCCCAATTGGATATTTTCTTTCCCATCTGGGATTTCAGTAGGTTCTTAATAATCGTTCCTGTAAGTTAACATAAAAAATATCCTAATTACTCGCAATTAGTTCAATTGCAGCTTGACAGAGAAATTGTTTTCTAGTGTTTTTATTTATTTTGGTGGCAACGTGAATGTGAATAGGTGAAATAGAGATTAGAAAACGTAACTTTATTTATGCCTAATGCTGATAAACACCAGTAGTTATAGTTACTAAAGTTTATTAAGGGTGTTCAGAATGTCGTACAACTCGGCAATATCATTAATTCATGGAAAAAACCCTTGAATGCTGAATATACGACCCCCTCTGACTTATACAGGCATGGGACCTATTACCAAGTTTGAGACCCGGGGTTTTCCAGATAAAGGGTCTTTCAGTAATTTGTATCTCCATACCTTACCTTAAGTCCAGTAAAAAAAATCACGTAAACTTGAATTTATCTAATTTTTTTATGAAAAAGATCCGACCAAACTCCCTTCCATGGTTTTAACTCATTTATCAATAATCTTTCTAGAAAAAATTGGATGACAAAAGTCACAATAAAATTGAATACATTTTTTCAAGTTTTTGCTGCAAAAACTAAATTTTTTCAGACTATCGGACTAAAATTATCGGATTGACAGATCACAATGTCAAGAAACAACGTCTGGGACATCTGCCATTGACTTCTCCATGAGCTTGACAGGTTTGAGATGATTTGGATTTCTAGCAGTTTTTAGGTATGATAAATCTAAAAAAAATTGTGATTTTAGTCCACAAAAAAACAATTTTCCCACTTAAAACCTTGACCAGAAAAAATTGAGGATTACTAAATGGGCCCCTAAATAAAGCCAATAGGCTGGTTTTGCCTCCAATAAGGATTAATTATATCTTAGTTGGGATCAAGTACAAGCTACTGTTTTATTATTACAGGTATGGGACCTGTTATCCAGAATGCTCAGGACCTGGGGTTTTCCGGATAATGGATCTTTCTGTAATTTGGATCTTCATACCTTAAGTCTACTAGAAAATCATATAAACATGAAATAAAGCCAATAGGCTGGTTTTGCTTCCAATAAGGATTAATTATATATTAGTTGGGATCAAGTACAAGCTACTGTTTTATTATTACAGGTATAGGACCTGTTATCCAGAATGCTCAGGACCTGGGATTTTCTGGAAAAGGGATCTTTCCGTAATTTGGATCTTCATACCTTAAGTCTACTAGAAAATCATATAAACATGAAATAAAGCCAATAGTCTGGTTTTGCTTCCAATAAGGATTAATTATATCTTAGTTGGGATCAAGTACAAGCTACTGTTTTATTATTAGACAAAAAAAGGAAAACCATTTTCAAAATTGTACTTGTTTGATTAGAACAAAGCCTGTATGTGGGCCTCCAGTAATTCAGAGCTTTCTGGATAAAATTGTTTCCGGATAATGGATCCAGTACCTGTACTGGGAAATAAATTGGCATTTAACCTGTGCTTGTGGCACTTTTGCTACTGAGGACATTATAGTCACACAACAGCCCACTCAGCGGTCAAGTTTGATTGGTCTGGAATGATGTCCATAAATTTAACCCACTGTTTTCTGCAAATTCCTTACAATAGTGAGGGAATTAGTCTCAAACCAACTCAATCACAGGCTAAACATAGCAGTGGCTAAGGTTCTCTCCTATTTCTTTTCTTCAATTGTTTTGTTAAGTGTTTTGTGTTTTTTTTTTCTTTCTGGTTGTTTATTTACTAATTGCCCTACATACATTCTATAACCCTTATTTGGTTACTGTCTCTTTAAATAGTAACTTACCCATGGCAATCCAGCGGCCCTGAGTCCCTTTTGTGTATGAAAAGTACTGGGAACTGGGAATTACAGTGCAGTGCCTCCACCTAGGGAACACTAAGGAGCACACCTCAGGGAGGATTCCACTAGGAATAATAAATTACACACAGTTTGCAGATGAAACAATTACGAACTTTATAAAAACTGTAGTAAAACTTGGGCAAACTAATACACTATGCACTCCTACACTGGGGACACGTTGGACACTACCTAAATCACTATTAGGTATATAACTGTTTCTCCAACACAGTCCTTTTTAATATCAAAGTCCCAATCCTCCAGAAGAGGTTAATAACCACACAGTTCAAATAAAATGTCCCTTCCCCAGAGCTCGTATTCCCCAGGTAGCACTACCATTCCCCAAAAGTACCTCTCCCTTTGGAATTCAGCAGCAGCTCCCACGTAGCAGGTAAATGTAAACGATCTGTCTTCACTTTGTAGCCCCAAACTTGTATCTGTGTATCCTCCCTTGGGTGTCTTACTCACCAGGGTGCTCTCAGAAACAGTCACACTGGAGATTACAGGCAGCTCTGCAACAGGATCAATCTCAACAGTGGCACCTTTCTCCTTCTGAGTCTCTAGCAGCTTGGCAGGGGACAGGCTGGGCTCAATCTGTAACTCCACATATTCAACAGATTTAACAGCTTCTCTGTACTTGACAGTTTAACAGCTACTCGTGCTGGCTCTGTTCAGCTCTCCTGAAGACCCTGTAGCTTTGGCTCCAAAGTCAGGCACACCCTCTCTTCCAAGGATGCACTGGGATGCCCAGCAGGAGAAGGACTTTTCTTGTCCCCTACAATTCCATCATACGTGTCATCAGGCATGATAATAAGCAATCTATATATGTCGGCAACCATGCCTTCATATAGGTTAAACAAGCTTTGTATAAAATTTGTTAGTATTCTTTGCTCCTTTAAAAGAAAAAAAGAAAAATGGTAAGTTCCAAAAAAGAACCTCATAATCCTCCTGTAGAAAAAACATATTTTAGAGGAGAAATCAATGGTTGCGTGTCCGTCAGTGCTTGTTGCCAATGCCAATGTGTTTCAAGATTGAGCAGATATAATAGTGCCAAGGGATAAAGGGCACAAAGCAAAGCCCTGATCTGTACTAACAATGAGCAACCATTCTGCATTGTTACACCTGAGACATGTACAGCAATTAACTTTTCACTGTTCAATAGCAGATAAGCAGGTGGTACAAGGTTTAGCCAGTATCCAAAACCCCCATTGTATCAGACGTTCTCTATGGAATAGGTTTGCACCTGAAAATTATTTTAAAGTCCTATATTGACATCCATTATTATGTTACTTTAACATACAAATTACATTGTGTGTTTGTTTTCGGTATCTATTTTAATATATGAATATGTAATAATGAACTTTTTCTCCTGTGTCAGAATTGTGTTTTTTAGTTAGTCAAAAATTGTTAAATAAACTGCCAGTGTTCTAGTCAATGATGAAGCCTTTGGTGTCATAGAAGGGAATTGTAACGCTGGCCATACACATGCCAATAAAAGCTGCCAAATTGTTCCTTCTAGACTGAGTTGACAGCTTATTGCCCCAGGTATTGGGCTCACCAGAAGGCCCGTCTGAAATATATCTGGCCAAAAATTGGATTGCCAATCAGGCAAGTTTGATTTTTTTGTTTGAAGAAGAGTGTCTCATCGTATTGATGTGTCCTCACCAATATAACTGTAGGTCCCTTTGTATGATCTGTTTGTTCCCAGATTCACATGTTTGGGGCATCACTAAAAGAGGGAATGTGGCAGGGTATGGTCAGCTGAAGTTTTTGCTGAAGGATTGTGTAACGGTTGGCACCCTAAACTCAGAACCAGTGTCAAGCACCCTGGTCTCGGCTCGTACTTCTGCCTATAACAGCCGCCTTTCACCTCGGGAGGAGCCCTTGGCTAATCGGATGCCGCCAGGTCTTAAAACGAGAGGTGCAAGACAAGAGGTTCTGAGCAGGCAAAGGGGCACAACTGTAAGCAAAAGTCTTTGAGCAGAAGGTCGAAGTACAGAGGCGTGAGACGAAAATCGTAAGAGAGGACAGGCTGGGTCGAGGCAGGCGGATAATATGCGTAGTCAGACAGGCAAAAGGGTCAAAACCAGGTAATCAATCGGAATCGGTAGTCGGATAACAGGCACGGATCAGGATACAGAGGTCAGGAGTAGTCAAAGCCAGGCGGGGGTCAAACACAGGAATCAGAACAAATAGTAACCAGGAAACAAGCAAAGGCACCAGGAACAGAAACCTATAACGGGCGATTTGAAAAGAGCCGAACTGGCCTTTTAAACTTTTTGAATCTCGCGCCATTGCGCGCTGACGTCATCACGCCAGCGCGCATGCGCCACCAAAACCCGGAAGTGCGCGCCGCGCGCGCCTTAGTTACTGGCGCGGCAAGGGAACAGACGGACGTCTCCGTCTCCGTGGGGGTAGCAGGCGTCCCTGCTGCCCCCCCGCTAGACCACCAGGGTGAGTCTTCATTACAGATTGTCTAAAAGGAAGAAGACTATGATACGACATGGCCAGTAATCCAGAGATATGCATGATATTTCATGGGTAATACTAAAAAAAGTAGAACATACTTTGAATTAATAAGTCTATTAAGGTGGAAAAAAATAAATAACTTAGCAATCTTATATTATTAAAGATAAAGTTCGGCCTTTGCCTTCAGAACACCTCTAGTCCCTCAAAAGCTGTAGTACATGTCCTTGGCTGTGTTTACTGGAATATTGTAGTATTGTTTAAGAAAATAAGCCTCTAGTTCTTTGAGGGATGAAGGAGTCAAAAATCTGCTCTCTGAAACATACCCTAACGGTTCAGTATAATTTAGATCTGATGATTGTGGAGGCCATGGAAAGTGACAGAGACCATGGAATATGACATTTATTGCTGGTGCTCATGATACCATTCTGGAATGTCTAGCAGTTAGGCTAATGCCATATGGGACTAAAATCTGCTGGCAGAAATACACAGGCCAAGAATCAGGGTCCTGTCCTGCTTGTACCTGAGACCATTGTGTTGGCTTTAGCACAGGCACAAGCGGCAGATTTCGACAAGAAACGTAAGAGTTTGTATTTTTGTGCTAAGTATTTGGTTTTAGATGCAAACTGTTTCTGAACAAAAGACCTAGAATACATTCCAGGGAATTTCATCACATACAGTATAGTTTTTGGTGGAGGTACTGATTTGCTTCTGTGGCAAGTTGTGGGGCAACTTTCCTTTTAACAGCCTATCCTTGTCCATGAGTTTTGACTTCAAATCTCTGTTACTCCTTCCAAATGCAGTTGGCCCAAGTCTGGAAAAATTGGATTTATTTCCCCTTGACACATAATTTCACTCTGCAGAATTTTCAGCATTTTCCCCCCACTCCAGTAGATTAACAGTTGAGCCACACAGCAAGCTTTGCTTATTGAATAAAATACAGAGGGCAGGAGAACATGGTGGTGGTGACATAAAAAAAACCTAGGGTAGAAACACTTAGACTATACTTTATTTATATAAAGCCACCATATTCTGTAGGACTTTACATATAATGGACTTCATTCACATCGTGTACATCATTCCCGGGAAAGGGAAAGTGATAAAATGACTGGGTTTAGAAGGAGAGGGTGGTTGACCCTCTAAAGTGAGACATGAGAAGTGTCAAATGAGAATTGAACTTGAAGTTTCGCCCACTATAGTGAGGTATTTCTCTTTATTTGGGATGAAAGCGAGACTGCAATGTTCAAGTAGTGTTTTGATGGAGAAATGATGAACACGGTGTTTGTAGACATGTCAGGAGTAAGGAGATACAGTAGATAAGACAGTAGTGGTGGTGAAGTTGGTGTTTTTTTGTATAATGATAACAAAAGAAATGCTTCATTAAAAGATAATGGCTATGAATCAACAACTAGTAGAAAGATGTGAGTCAATGTAAGCACTGCTTTGGGCCAAACATGAAGAGAATATAGATATATAAATGTCTCGCTTATAAAAAGGAACAAGTCTGTGAAGATGAGCATTTTCTTTCCAGACTCATTGCTATGTAATGTTAGTACTGATATATTACATGAGGCTACTTTGAAGGCAGTAAGTGATAGATTGTCACTCTGTTGTTACTCTATGGTTCCCAAGCTATTCAGGGTGGGTTTCTATGATCCACAAATCAACAATCACCTCCAATTTAGTGAAATAGCTTCCTACAATGCATAGTAATAAAGTAGGTACATATTTAGGGGGTTATTTACTAAAATCTGAATTTTTCTTATATTATATTAAAAAAATACCACAACCAAACTACCATGCCTGATTTGACCTTATTTAGTAATAAAATAAACTGAATTAATAGAATTGCGGAAAAACTTAATAAAATTGAGCGAAAACCTGAATCGCTAAAATTTTTCTGACTTTTTTCCCAAATCGCTTGATTTTTTAAAATTTTTGCCCGAAAACCCTGAAAAAGTAGAATTTGCAGGTTAAATCCAACACAAATCATGACAACTTCAAATTGATATATATGCCTCTCCTAATGACTTATACAGGACTTCAACAGGTCTGAGATGGTGGATTTTCAGATGTGGACTTTTTGCAGCTTCAGGGTATAATAAATCTAAAAAGAAATTATTTTTTTTTCCCAGAAAGATTCAAGTTTTTGCCCCGAAAATCAAAATTTGAGGTTTAAAAAATAACCCCCTTAATTACAAAGCAAATCTTGGATTCCAAAGCTTATTCCCAGAAAATGGGACATAGCTAATAAATATTAAAGCATGGGGAATCTAGAAGGATTCCCAGCAGTTCATTTTTTTTATGATTCAATACTTTCCTAATGGACTTTGGACAATATATCTCTTTACAAATAAATAAAAGAACTCAGTGGTGCAAAGAATACTCTTTAACATATTTTATATCTCTTGTCCTAATTTTATAGCCACTATACATCATAATAGAAGCTGCATCGACCCGACCCTACTTGGGATTTGACCCTATAAATTAACTCAAATTCAATCCCTCCCTCCCAATGCAATGTGACTATGTGTATTAATGAGATAATATATAAACTGTCGGATTTGAAGAGCTGAACTTAATCTGAGCGAAATGTCAATGACTGCTGTATGTTATAGCTGCTTTGAGCCATGAGCTTAGCACCTTCTTTACTCAAAGAATGAAAAATATTTTCTTTTCTATTAAAAGTGTCTGGGGCTAAATTTAGGCCTTTGTGGTTTCTTGGTGGATAAACAATGAACCGGGTATGTTTCTACTTTTCTTATTACAACAGACAATTCTCACAGGTTTCTTATTATTCTATGAATTCCCATAATGTTCCCGGCCAGACATCTACATTGTGACATTTGGCACTAATGTATAAAAATTCTGTATGCGCCCACTCCAACCACAATATTTCTCCTGTGCTCCTGAAATCGAATGTTCAGGGATCTTTTCTGCCAACCGCACATATTTCAGTAGGTAAACAATCTACATCACCGTAAATACAACTATTATGGTCAATTCTTCATATCTTCCCACCTTTTCTATCTGTAGAGCCTGTGGTGGTGGGAGAATGAATTAAACATGGTGCACCAAACCTTCCACTCATTCTTTATGAATATTTCATCCGAATGGAAAATTCCAGCTGGAATTCACCCTGATATAATATATATGGAATCTTTCAAGAATGTATTTGGGGTGATAGTTGCAGAATTCTCGACTATTAAACAGTGGGGATTTTGTTTTGGACCCCTAACAGAGTCTCCTCTGAAACCTTTCCACGTAACAGAGTCTTTGGAAACCACGAATAATGGTGGATCTCCTTTCTGATTTTCTTTTACACTTTTGTAGGCATCTTTAAAGAGATGCATATTTATCATATCCTATATCTTATATCCTATAAATATATACAACTGAATGTGCAGGTGCCTTAAAAATAGAATTGTTTCCCCCTTCCAACCATTGAATTTCTCAGTTCCAGATAATATTCCAGAAGCAAAGAAGGTTTTCTATTCAGGCTAAGGAAGTGCTGACAGCTATTTTCAGTGCTGTTGTTGCAGATGATGGTGCTCAGTATAAAGCATCCCTTGTAGAAACATTAGTTACAAGACATTATACTACAGAACATAAAATCCTTTCTCTCTTGAAACAAACTGAATCTAAACTGAAATGGATTAGGCAGGACTGGATGGTAATGATAAAATAGCAGCACTTCAGTAGAAGACCCAGTGGCTGTTCTTTAACTTACCATTGATATTGGCTAAAAGAAACCATCTTTACAGGTTTATTGATGACAACTGCCATTGTAATTTGTCTAATCCCAATAACCGTTGCCAGCACAAACTTCCCAACATCTGTTCTTGTGACATCAACCTGAAATTAATGTAACCATAAAGAAAAAAATAATTATACCAACAAAAAATTAAAAAAAAACACCAAATGATCCCAAATTTGAATTAGACAAAGCTAAATCTTGTGTCTAAAAGGGATATATCCTCATTCTGAAATTCAATTTTCAAGAAAAAATGTGTGGGTTTTAATCTATATTTAACCTGTCTCCGCTCCTTGTGATAGAGAATTTAAATTATTTTATTCAAGAAAAGGATGTCAATTCTCCATTATCCGTACTCCATTCTACTTATCTCACAGTTAAAGGGCTGTTTCGCCTTTAATATGTTCTAGAATTCCCAATTCTAAGCAACTTTTCATTTGGTCTTCATTATTTATATAGTTATTACATATAGTTTTTGAATTATTTGCCTTCTTCTACTGATTATTTCAAGCTTTCAGATGGGGGTCACTGACCCTCTTCTAAAAATAAGAAAAAAATAAACAATGTCAAATGATAATTCTCTACATCATTCCAAAAGTTAATTTAAAGGTGAGCAGCCCCTCTTCAGGATAGTGGTTCTTCCTGTAAGTTGGATCTCCTTAACTTAAGTCAGCTGAAAAATAATTTAAATGTTAAATAAACCCAACAGGAATGTTTTGCTCCCAATAAAGATTATTTATATCGTAGTTGGGATCAAGTACAAGCTACTGTTTTATTATTACAAAGAAAAGGGAAATGGTGTCTATTGTCGACAGCCTTCCTGTAATTCAGAGTTTTCTGGATAATGGGTTTCTGGATAACAGATCCCATACCTATATAAAGCCCAAATGTTTATACCTTCATGTATATTTAACACATTATTTTTTGATAAATATCAATGCCCACCATTTGTTAAAAGTAAACAGAATTGTAGTCCATGCTCCATGGTAACATGGTGATAACAGGCAAGTTGCCTCTTGGACCCTCCATTTCTAGAGATTTACAAACATATATCTCTGTTCATACATTGAGTGCAACTGGATTCTGAAGCTTGCAATCCCTGTCACTTTCAGAAAAATAAGTGAATTCATCAACATCCAGGGCAAGTCAACTATTTTGTGTAGGAAAATGCTTGCACAATGTCGAGCTATGGATGGAGTAGTGTAGAGGGCAATGGAAACACATTCTCTGGAGTGAATTATATTTATCTCAATGTGTATTGTAGATGGGAGTTTATGAGAAATAATGTTAGTTTGGGCTTGGCCATTAGTTTCTAATAAAAACAAACAAGTGTACAATGTAATTTGGGACAATTTTGTTCTTCCCTCTTTATAGTAACAGTTTGTGGGGGAAATCCTTTTCCTGATTCCATATGGTAATTCTTCCTAAGCCAAAGTCAATATGAGACAAGTTAACATATTAATGTAGGTTGAAAAAATCCAGGTCACTTATACCCTTAATGGGACTGCACTAGGCAAATCCATAATGGAGACGGAGCTTGGAGTCCTTGTAGATGATAAACTTGTCTGTAGCAAGTAATGCCAGTCAGCAGCATCAAGGGCCAATAAGGTCTTGTATTAAACATAGAGTCACGGGAGGAGGGGGTCCCACTGTATAGAGCCCTTGTAAGGCCACATCTAGAATATGTCCTACAGTTTTGTCTCCATCACTCAAACAGGACATTATTGTATTAGAGAGGGGACAGAGAAGGGCAACTAAGCTGGTAAAGGGAAAATCTTAGCTATGAGGAAAGACTGGCCAAATTGGGGATGTTCACTCTGGAGAAGAGGCGCTTAAGGGGTGATATGATAACTATGTATAAATATATAAGGGGGTCACATAATAATCTCTCTAATGCTTTATTCACCAGTAGGTCTTTCCAGCTGACACGAGGTCACCCATTCTGATTAGAAGAAAAGAGGTTCCAGCTAAATATTGGGAAGGGGTTTGTTACAGTGAGAGCTGTGAAGATGTGGAATTGTCTCCCTGAATCAGTGGTACAGGCTGATACATTAGATAGGTATAAGAAGGGGTTGGATGCTTTATTCACCAGTAGCTCCTCCCAGCAGACAGGAGGGAGCCAATGAGATTAGAGGAAAGGAGGGAAAGGGGTGTTACAGGGAGGGAAGTGAATCAGTGGTACAGGCTGATACATTAGATAGGTATAAGAAGGGGTTGGATGCTTTATTCACCAGTAGCTCCTCCCAGCAGACAGGAGGGAGCCAATGAGATTAGAGGAAAGGAGGGAAAGGAGTGTTACAGGGAGGGAAGTGAATCAGTGGTACAGGCTGATACATTAGATAGGTATAAGAAGGGGTTGGATGGTGTTTAGCAAGTGAGGGAATACCGGGATATAGAAGCTCATAGTACAAGTTGATCCAGGGGCTGGTCCCATTGTATCTTGGAGTCACGATGGAATTTTTCCCCCTCTGAGGCAAATTGTAGAGGCTACAGATGGGTTTTTATGCCTTCTTCTGGATAAAGTAGCAGTTAAGCAGGTTTAAAAGTTAAATGGTTGAACTTGATGGACGTGTGTCTTCCTAGCTCATAGATGGACCAAACCCTGGATCAACCTGTACTAGAAGTTATCTTCCATAACCCTGTTCAAAATAAAAATGTTAAAAATGGATTTTAATACAAAATGTATTTCTCATACAGTTCAGTCAATACCCACTCTGAACACAGGCAGATTTATCAGAGATTGAAGGGGAAATCTTTTCTGGAATTTTGATTGAATTGCTCAAATCAAATTGATAGACCATTGGATCAAAAAAGTTCTTCTTTTTCAGCCGTATCCTTTAGTGATTTGATATTTCAGACCTGCAAGAAGCCGTAATGGGCAAGTGTATTGTTTCTTCCCCCAATCTTTCAAACTGTATCGATATTGAGTATTAAGAAATGTAGGTGGTCTATATGAATATCTTTAACCAACAACTGGCGTTAATGAAAAGCCCTTAAGACAAACAATGAAATACCTTGCTCGTAGAAACCTTTTTAACAAATTTCACAAATTTGTGTAATTTTAACGTTTTTTCTACCATGAATACCATGTGCATTTACGAACAAAGAAATAGAAAAAAAACTCAAAGTAACTTAATATATTACAATTTCATAAGGACAGCTCCTGTGACCTTGACAGTTTTTAGATGGCGTAGGTTTACATTAGAGTTTCCCACTTTACACTAAGGGGCAGATTTATTAAAGTA
Organism: Xenopus borealis; assembly: GCA_024363595.1. Taxonomy (NCBI): domain Eukaryota; kingdom Metazoa; phylum Chordata; class Amphibia; order Anura; family Pipidae; genus Xenopus; species Xenopus borealis. Next base: position 1,619,484 of record CM044439.1, read on the forward strand.
ACAGTAACATCAAAAAATATTTTTACAAATTTTTTAGTATACATAGAAAAAAAACACATGAACCTGTAAAATTGTAAAGTCTTTATTAAGAAATAACTCCGCTTGTGTTCCTCTTCAGAAAAGGCAATTGGGTGAGCCATCGTTCGGCACACGATTTCTCCTCCCTTATAGGAGATAGCCAGGGAGGAGAAATCGAGCACTGCACAATGGATCGTCACCCTTTCTTAAGAGGCGCAGAAGTGGATTTTCGGTAAATTATTTCTTAATTAAGGCTTTGTTATTTTAATTTTTCATTTGTCTCGGTTTTTTTTCTCTGTATACTAATGGATTTTTTTAAGGGTCCTTTAAGGGTCAAATAGTAAATTTGAATTTTCTAAAAAAAAATTGGTTTTAAAATTCACATATTTGAATTTTAATCCCCCAATTCAATTGTAAATTTAAATGTGAGAGTTATCACACCTCGAGCATGGAAACAGTTCTAATTCTCAGATTCGCCACCTAAAACCTTGCGAGTTCATTTACAAGCCAATGGCAGAGATCCGTTGAGCCATTTCAATATGTTCATTTCCATCTTGACATTGACATTTTTTTTGGGGGGGGGGACTTGATTTGAATTGAATTAGAATTTTCCAGTTGGGACTATTCGATCAAATATTAGACATCCAAATGTTTTCTTAAATAAAGTTGGGAGTATATTCAAATTTTTAAATTTGAAATTCGACCTTTCACAAATTTACCCATAAATAAACAACTAAAAATTTGTGCATGATTTTTAGAGCTAAAATGTTTTCAGAAAGTGGTAAATCGAAGTAACATTTCCAAGTAACACCAGAAAGTCACAGTGTAACGTCTCGTTTTCTCAGGAATTCTGGTGCGATTCGGACAGGGTATAAATTAGGCATCACAAACATACATAGCAATGTTGTTCTTTCCTCTTCCCTAACTTCACATTAAAATGGGCTTCTATCTTCCTTGCAAGGGTGAATGGGTTAAAATAGGGTTTGTAGATTTCTTTCAGCCAGAAGCTTACATAAACATCAAAGTAAACTGAATAAGGGAAAGGCAAATATTTACTGACATTTTGGTATGCAGTTTCTTTTAACAGCTAAAACTAGTTTGCAAGTTGGGGGTAACCACAGAGCCAGGCATTTAGCCAGACAGAATCTAAGGACTAGAAGCCCTCGCTCAATAACATTTCATGAAAAAATATTTTTCCTTCCTGGACGCCACTCCCCTCCTTCCTTACTTTCCCACTTCTAAGAAAAGATCTTTGTGAGGTTTTATTCGGGGGCTGCTCAAATGCACTTAATTGTTGGGCAGTCAAGATGGCTGTTGACTTGGTGTCATGAGCACAATGGGCCATCATTCTACCTGATTACACTAATGTTTTCTTTTTTCAAGGGCTGGTGTAGGTGCAGGCTCCCAACAACCTGATCTCATTGTATTTCTGTGACTTCACCATCGCTCTGAAGAGTCATAAGTCTAATACGAAGAGAATTACAAAAGGAGAGACAAAGGTTTCCATGCAAAATACATCTTTTAAGTATTTCATTTAATAGCAATAAAATATGCAGTTTACCTTCACATTATTATTATTATTATTATCTATCACCTGGCATTTGCAACCTATTCCCAGCAGCAGCCTAATTTGTGGCTCGGGTTCAGCCAATCACGGCTGGCCTTGCCTTATATAAGGCCAGCCCCCCTCACCAACAGTGCCTGAGCATTGGCCTTTCTGATTACTGTGGCATTGCCCCTATTATTATTATTATTAATAACATTTATTTATATGGCGCCAACATATTTCTTATCACTGTTAGCTCTTGTTCTCTGCTCTGGCCTTGAACCTTGCCTTGTCTGCTCCAGTTCTGCTCTACTCTCCAGTCATCCTGCTCTAGTTTTATCTTCTCTGCTCTCCAGTCCTGTCTTCTCTGCAGTCTTAGCCTATCTTGCCTTGTCCGCTCTGCTTACCAGTCCTACCTGCCTTGTCCTCCTGCTCATTCCTCATCCTGATCTAATTCTTTGCAGGCACCATACCGCTCCTGTCCAGGCTTTGATTCTTTGCTCTCATCACCCTGATCCTGTCCTTTTCTTTCCCTGTCTCCTGTGAACTAACAGCTCCTGTCTGAAGAAATCACCTTTTCCACCTCTGCCTCCACAGTGACCCCTACCTACTGTATCCCCGACAATTAATGACACATGTCTGTCTTATTTTCTTGATCCAATGAAATATTTATGCATTATTTTATTATTTAGAGGCGTGTATATGTAAGTTGCCAGATATAACCCTGTTCCAGTGATATAAGATATCTCCTATTATTTTAATACTGGTGAATGGGTGTGTGAACAGGGCAATGAGTAGGGCTTGTGCTGAACATACTTTGTGCCCATTGTTTTAATCATGAACAAACTATGTTTCTGTGCTTTCCATTTGTTTAGGCAAAAATCAGGAAGCACACCAAAAAAATTTTGTTGCTTAAAGTGGAACCTTTTTTCACTTTAAGCAACAACATTTTCTTGATGTGCTTCCTGATTTTTGCCTATACTGTCTTCTGTCCCCGGAGGAGGGGGACTAACAGTTGAGCACCCACCACTTTCAACAAGTGGTAAGTCTGCAGGTCGAGCACTCCACTATTGTGTTTTCCATTTGTTGTGACTTTTTTTCAGAAGGAGATTATCTTCATGAGAAACAGACATGGCTTAGCTTTGGTTTCCCTTGAAGAACTAAAATATAAAAAATTTCAGACATCTTAGAGGTTTGTCTCGATTTCCTCAAATTGCAGAAGAAACACAACCTTGAATTTTAATAAATTTGCTTGTAGCATTATTGACGTGACATAAATAACATTCCAGGAAACACAAGAGGTTGGAAAATCCACTCCCCAATAATCCTGCTTGGTTAATTCCATGTTTTTTATAATTTATTGTTTATTTGTTTTCATGAATGCGGCAGGTTATACATACAGGTGCGCTGTACACACAGCAGAAAAACATATCATATGCCGTGAACAATAAACGAAAAGAAACAACATTTCTTGTGTCTTTTGCATCTATAAGTCAGCTATGTGTCTATATCTCTGGCATGTAAACATTTAAACATTTAACTTGGAGGGTGGACTCTTTAAGAGGAGGTGGCCACCATGCCCGAGTTCCCAGGTGGCCCATACATTTATGTAATGGTCATTTTCTGTTTTGCGTTTGTGCTATTCCTGCTTCAAAAACTCTGTTAGTATTCACTCTGCTGATAATTTCTGCTAAAGTAGGAGATGTTGTGGTCTTCCATTTGGAGGCTATAGCTAATCGGGTAGCTGTCAGGACCTGGTTGGCGAAGGCTTGGCCGCTTTTACAAATTCTAGGAAAAGGCTTGCCTAATAAGAGTGTGATTGGATCCCTTGGTATTGGTCGTGATCAGAGTTGACTAAGCAGATTCAACACAATCCCAAAAGATATCGAACATGGTGACTCGAGTCCCACAATTTCTCCAGCACAGAGGAGAATGGTTCGGGAATAGCCCGATTTATATTTATATCTTTCCTGTGATGGACACAGGTAATCATGAGATTGGCATTGTCCCAGATCACAGGACAGTCCTTAGAAGGGACAGGTTGTGGCAGAGCCTGATCCCATTTGCCCATGTATCTATGTCTATATTGGGGAGAGTCCAAAGGTGTGGTAAGTAGATCATAGATTCTAGTAATGAGGCCCTTCTGGGGAAGACCATTCACTGCACAAATTTAAAATGCCGTAGGAGGGTTGTCCTTAGCATATGTAGCATAAGGTTCCAGAAAATGGCGAACTTGAAAGTACTCGAACCATTTTATGTTAGCTAGTGGTTGTTTGTCCTTGAGGGTTTGAAATGGCAAGACCATGTGAGTTTGTGGATTGAACAAGTCTTTGATCCTGAAGTGTTGGAGCTGTGACCAATTGTTGGAAAATGAAAGTTCCATCACTGGTGGGAACGCAGGGTTGTGTAAAAAAGTCATTAGCAATGATTTAGGGGATACCAGCTTGTGCTTATGCCTGGTCTTGAGCCAAATTGAGTAGGTGAGTCGAGTTGCTGAGAATGTAGTTGAGGGAACTCGAATGGTAGCCGTAGAGTCCCAGATTAAGGCATTTAAGTGTCATTCTTTCGCTATAACATTTTCAATATGACTCCAAGTTGTATGTGGGCAGGGGCATGACCAAGTTAAAAGTTGCCTAAATTCACATGTATTCACATGCATGATTCGAATATTCGATCGAATTTTCAAAAAGATTCAAATTTCAAATATGCAAATTCAACCAAATTCGACCATCGAATATTCAAATTAAATTTTATACGAATATTTGACTATTCGATGGTCAAATACTTCCCCTTTAAAAATTTTATTCGACCCCCTTAGTTCACCAGATCAAAGCTACCGAGATGGGGGATCATTCCCTAAGATGGAATAGGAAAAATTTGATCGATTTTTACCTATTTGATCGTTCGTTCGATCAATTGAATTGCGCTAAAAAAATTTTGAATTTGATATTCGAATTCAAATTTATTTTTTAGTTCCCCACTATTCCCCAACTATTCCCAGGTCAAATTTCGAATTTTTTTAGCATTCGAAATTCGACCTTTAGTAAATCGGCCCCTACATAAAGTGGAGAGGTGGGTGATATAAACAAGCTTTTTGTTGACAGTCTCTTGAGATCTACTGATCACCAGCTAAAGGTCTACTAGTAGATCCCCATCTACCTTTTGTGCACCCCTGCCCTAAGGTTTGTTCTTCTTTACCAGCAGAAGTGGTGAACTCCATTACAGGCATCAGTGACCCCAGACAAGCCATCGCAGACTAAGGGGGGGTCACACCAACACATACACAAAGTAATGGTTTGTTTGTATTTAATTGATAAAAAAAAGTGCCCTGAAAAAATAACTCATATCTGTAGAAATAAGTCAAATCAACTGGACTTGCTGAGTCCAGTTGATTTGACTTATTTTTACAGATATACCATGACGTGGATGAATGCGAATTTTCACAAACATAAATCATAACTCATTTTTGGAGGGGCTTAGTTTATCTGTGTCTGCAATTGACACAGAAATGTATTTATTGGAATTATTGCAGACTTGTTATTTTTGTGGATCCCCATGAGGAGACCAAAAGTCTCATCCAGAAGACATTTTGATGTAGATGCACAAAAACGTTATTTTACTGTTCCCCTTGAAAGTTTCATTTCTCACCTAAACTCCCATAAAAACACATTAACAACCAGAAAGATGAAAATGATTTTCTTACCTTGAAAGCTCTGTTATTCTGAAGTGAACCATCTAATGAATCTACAGCATTAATGATTGTACCTGGGAGATTGGTTGGAAATTCCAGAAATAATATATGGCTGAGTGTTTATTTGCCGGGGTCAGAATACGTCACTGGTCAAGCGAAGGGAAACATTAAGCCGACTTGAAAGTCTTGAAATGACACTTAAACACACAAATCCACAAGAAAGGAAAGTCTGAATGTTTTCTTAACATGTTTCCCAGTGCACAGGAAAAGAGAGGCCTTTATTAAACGGTGGTATTTCTATGCAATTTTATTATCATCCTCGTTGAATTATTTATTTCCTTTGCACATGCAGTTTAATGTGGCAAACCATATGAAATTCCATTAATACTAAATTAATGCTGAGATGTAATCTCGTTCCTCAAATATCACACTATTTTTCTTTCAAAAACCCGGAATGATGAACGGGTTGTTATATTTGAACTCTGGCTGGTTCCTTTGGAGCGTTCCCATGTGTCAATCTCCTGAGAGCATTTCTCTTACTCAACATTCCGACTGGAACCGGGTCCATTATTCTAGATGTGGTTTCAGAAGTCATTAGAAGCGGCTACAGGGGTTAAACAGTAGCGACGAAAAACAACCGTGACGCTTCAATGTTTAGATCTGGCACAGTTTGAATCAGATCATTTCTTTCTTGCCAACAAAATTAAAATCAGTGAGAGCAATATTTGACATTGCATTGAAAAACATATCGGATTGTGGGGAGTAAAATAAAAACATGCTTGTAATAACACCAAAATTAGGCAAAAATTGCTTTTTTCTGTTAAACTTTATTTCAAAACAATTTGTAAATGTAATACGTATGGGAAATAACTACAAAGCTTCCATTTTCTCTCTGCATAAATAGTGATAAATGTTTCATGGAGCAACTAACATTTCAGAAGTAATTAATACACAATTCATTTCTTGAAATTTCACCTTGAATTTAAACTTTCGACTTTAATAAGGACAATTCTATTGGAAGGCAATTTACCAATTTGCCATATTGTGTTTTTGTAATCATTTATCCTTGTGTGTATATCTAAACTATGCAACATTTGCTGTTTTGATCGTCACTATTTGTGAATTTGATCAAAATGCTGCTATTCTTAAAGTGCACCTGTCACCCTAACAAATATTTCCAACTTCTTTTCAGTCATGTTAGTACCATAAAATAAACTTTTCTTACACTATATAAATGATTTTAATGTTGCCTCCTTCAGATTTGGGGGGTTATTTATTAAATAAAGTCAGAATGATAAAAACGCAAATTTTTCAAGATTTATCATACCCTAATGCTACAAAAAGTCAGAATTTGTAAATCCGGCACCTCAGACCTGCCGTGGTCGTATATAAGTCAATGGGAGAGGTCCCTATACTATTTGAAAGATTCTGTGGTCTGTGCTGGAATTAGTTACAAAATCCAACTACAGTATTTTGGGCTTTTCGGGCAAAAATCCAAAAACGATTGGGCTTTTCGGAAAAAAAGCCAGAAAAAAAATCATATGATTTCAGAAAAAAACATGGGGTTTTATCGCGTTTTCCCCTGATCCAATTAAATCGTGATTTTTACTAATAAATACGGTAAAATCATGGATTCTAGTTTGGTCTGAGTTTTTTATTTCAACAAAATTTTGGATTTTGATAAATAACCTCCTTAAAATTCACAATCACAGCAAATAGGCAGGTGCCACTTTGAGTTTTTAACACCACTTTTGTATCATCCCAAAATCTTGTACCAGAAATGAGGACCAATGCCCCTGCCTATGTACAGTGTGTAGAGTATGTAGAGACCCTGAAGGGAAATATGATGAGTCGTATGATACCTGGGGGGAAAGTAATTGTGTCCCTATGTATGAGGCATAGAGGAGGAGCAGGTAATATATGATTGACAGCTCAGATTTTTAAATACTATTATAATGGGTATGGATGTAAAAAAAAAAAGATAAAAAAAAAGATTTGAGTCTCATGTTTGTTTAATTTGCAATGGACTTTTATTATCCGGCTTTTTATATGTGGGTGACAGGCCCTCTTTAAATTGAAATCGCCATGTGTCAGCTGACTCCAATAACTGGCGGTAGAAAAGAGGCGCCAGAGGTATTTTCACTGCTGCCATTTGTATCACCAGTATAAAAAACAGAAATCTAACAGTTCTTCAGCTGTTGCTTCTCCATTGCTCGTCAGAACCCGGAAGCCCAAAAGTGAAACTTGTTTCATTTCTTTGTGCCAAGAAAAACCAAAGATATATTTGAGTCATGCGTTAAATAAATAGCTCTAAACTCCTCACATCCAGTCTTGTATATTCAGCTATAGGTTCAAAGAAAAATAGCGGTAATGAACTTCAGTCAAGCGCAAAAGATTGCTGCAACGATAAAGCTGTTTATTGAGCACTAAGTTCTGAGTGTTCTGTCCCACTTTACACTTGATAAAGATCTTTTGCGCTTGATTGAAGTTCATTACATGTATTTTTCTTTGATTTAACTTGGCTTCGCTGGATGGAACTGACGATTGGAAATCCCTTACTTCTTTGATTGACTCTTCAGCTATAGGTTATACGGAAGCAAAAGGTTTCAGAAAGGCAGTGAGCAAACCTTGGATCTGCTATAGAGGGCCCATAGCTGGATTCCACATTCTCCTTTGTGAGTTTGGAGCTCCCCATTCGTCCAGACTACTCACGTGTCATCCAGTCCCACCTCCTGGCCTGAGATACGTTAACTACTTCACTTCACGGACTCTATTCAATGACACATCTCATTCCAAATCTGTAAAAATCTTCACACCCTTTATGAAGTCCAATACATACAAGTTTTCAGCATCGGCACGATATTGGCGCAGTGTAACACATGCTACTGACGCGTTTCGTGCCCTTCCAATGGGCACAACATCACACAACTTTATAGATACCACTTGTCCTAACGAAAACCTTAAAGGGATATTTCTTAAAGGGGTTTTTCATGAAAATGTTTTCAAAAGCATAATATACACCATCCTTTTAAAAGAAAAAAAGATTAGCGTTAAATACTTATATCTTTTCAAATATTGTGTGTTGTCCTTAGCCACATTCACATATTTTTTCTCTCTATATAAATTTAAAATCATTACAAAATCACATTTATAAAAACACAGAGGTTCAAAAACGTGCAATTGTTCCAGATCTATACTAACTCTTTCAATTTTTTCTCTCCTTTTCTCATGGATATGGATTATGCATCTACCTGTCCAAACAATATTTTATTTCCCAATCTTAGTTCAGACCTATTGGTCTCTCTGTTTCTAACATCCACCACACCTCTCTCTTATTTATCTGTTTTTCTATGTCTCCTTTCCTTTTACCTAAACTCACTTGTTCTATAGCACCAGGGGCATAACTACAGATGAAGTACCCTGCAATCAATATTGGTAAAAAGGGTCTCTAGGCATTTTGGGGGCTTCAAAAACAATTTGCTGTGGGGTCCATTAAGTCCAAGTTACGCCACCGATTAGCACTGCAGTTGAATCGATAACTTTATCAAAACTACAAAAAAAAAACCTGGAAGATTCACAAAAAGATCCAGTACACGGTATAACAGTTGGTTATAGTTATATCTAAACACGTTTCTTTAGCCAGTAGCTTCTAACATATTGTTTGTATTTAATCGGCTTTTAAAGAATGAATAAGCTGGTGAAACATCAAAAACAGAAGAACCTAAGAAAAAAACCCGAGATTTTTGAGTTGAGCTTTAATTCTGTTCTATCATATCAACTGGCCTGTTTATAATTCTGATCTGCTGTAGACGTTGGAGAAGGTTATGAAGGTTTATGGTTTGTCCCATTAAAGCTGCAGTGTAACATATTTCAGAATGTATCACCTACTTTAGCATAAACAGAATGCAGTAAACTAACCCAGGCGGGACGCCAGCCTTCAGAAGATGATAAGAGTAACATCTCATAACCATAAATAACGATGGCCGCTTTGAAAAAGTCTCCGGTTTTAGAGATAATCATTTCTAAAGCAATAAACACAAGTCAAATCCATTTATATCCAACTGTGCTATAAATATCGGTAAATAGGGACTGCCCCTTTTCTAATGACAATATCAATTCATTATTTCTACTCAAAGTATAATCTGTGCTCAGTTGCACTTCCATGTTTGTTCTATGCAAAGCCAAGGGCTGATCTTGGGCTGATTCAGACAAAGCCCCCAGTGTACCCTCACACTTCTGTAGGCACTTAGTAAGGGCAGTTGTAGGTGAGCTGACCAAGCCTCACATTCCAGTACCATGATTATTCTGTCTTTTTTTCCCCCCTGAGATTTCAGAGCAAAGTTTTCAATAAAAAAACATAAAAACCCTTAATGGAATGTATTTTAAAGGTTTAAGATCAAAAAGGTAAAAAAAAACAGCAAAAGGAAGTCACTAAATAAGAGAGTCTAGATAAGTCATATAAACATGGAAAGAACACAGGGCTAAATTTGCCAATATTCAGTGTCAGACTGGGGGGTGTCTGGACCCACCGGAGCTGCCATATCAGCCCCATCTGCAACCGCCTTCAGCACATACCTACTAATTTATTTGGGCGGCCAGGGAGGACAGGGTGTCTCTCAAGTGCCTGTAGGGATCGGGCCTGGGCCAGAAGGGTCCACAAGGGTTTGGGGCCTACCAGGTTTTTTCCTGGTGTTCCACCACTAGTCTGACCCTGGCTCTGATTCTGGGCAGCGTTGGGTTGACACTTAGGAATTGGTTAGTGCCCTCTTTTTATATTCTTAATTTCTACATTCTTACATACAGTAGCGTGTCAGAATGGATCAGTAATAACCATGGATAAACTATACAGACTCACAGTGGCCATTCACATTGGAACACGTATTATATATCAGTATTTTCTAGCCATTGATTAAGTGTATTTGATATTAAAATAACTGACAGGTCCAAGAACAAGAAGAGCTTCTCTGAATTGGTACAACCCTCTCGTTACCTTTAATTTCCAGGTATGAGGGATTTGGAGGGATTTTAGAACCCTATGTGGCCCCTGAGCTAAAACAGAATATGTGTTGGCTCCTCAAAGCAGCTGAGCATCTGTATCTGCTCTTATAAACATATAAGTAATGTATTTGTTTTCTTATTATTCTAAGTGTGATCATGTTTATTAACAAATGTGTGTAGTTTCTTTTTTAGGGATTTCGGGTGGCAGATCGTGAGGCTTCATTAGATTGGGTTAGGACTTTGTTTGGACAAAGTTGAAGACACCAAATGGAAACCAGAACTTCTGATTCAATGAAAACATGATTGCGCTATGATTGCTAGAATGGACCAGTATGTCAGTTCAAATGAATGCTTTCTTAGTGTTACTGCTCCTTTAACAATTTATTGTGCATGACTTCATGTTACCTTGAGTACATAATGCAGACATTATTCTTTCCATGAATTTATTGATGAGCCGCAGGTGCGCAGGCGAAACCCCTCAATAAAGTAAAATATTCCCTCCTCATCTTCTCGTATATACTGTCCGCTAAGAAATAACGTTCCCCATCTGTTAATAACAAGGCTCTAATCACTTCAAAGGGGACGTAGCATTTACTTTCATTTTTCATCAGGCTATTGCATACGGTTCATTCAAGGTAATTATACATGAGTATTATAATTAGAGGTGATTGTCATTGCTTATTGTACATTGTTTTATGGATGAAAATTGAATTTCCATTAAAAATGTTGTTTCTCCTCTCCAGATGTCTTATTATAAAAAAAAGAATAGAAGTCTTTCAGGGGCATCATGGTAGAAATACGTAGATTTGGGGCTGCTCAAAACATCACACAGTGTCTCTTTGCCACCACAATTATTTGGGTGTTTTCTCACATAACCAGTTGAGGGGAGGCCGGATATTACAGTTATTACAGTTATTACAGCTGCTGAGATAAAACCTTGACAATTGTATTGTCTGTATTGTTAGTATTGATCATTTTTATTTAACAGAAAAATCTCTCTGTGCCAGAACTGTGAAACCCAACTCAGTCAGACATTAGACCAGTGACCCCCCAAACAGAAACATGTTGCTCCCCAATAACTTGGATGTTGCACCCTGTGGCCTCAAATCAGGTGCTTCTTATTCAATTCCTGCCTTGAAGTTATTCTATTGACTGAAAATGGCAGCAGTAATATTAGCCTTCCCTGTATGTTACCTATTGTCTCACATAGTAACACAGTGAGTTAGTCTATATATAACCTGCTAGTTGATCCAGAGGAAGGCGAAAAACCCAATTTGAAGCCTCTCCAATTTGCCTCAGAGGGGAAAAATCCTTCCTGACTCCAAGATGCAATGGGACCAGTCCCT
>CM044439.1:1638569-1652571 GCA_024363595.1 Xenopus borealis
TCCCTTTTCCTTTTGCCCACCTTAGATTTTCTAACTGTCACCCAGCTAACTGCCTCAACACCCTGCTGCTGTTGTGTTCCCCCCAAACTAGATTGAAAGCATTAACTCACTCACTCTTGCACAAGTAGAATGTATCAGTCATTCTCTAGTGATGCATTGCTATTCCACTGGCTAAGTCCTTGAAACTCCATGAAAACAATTAAACATGTCCTTGCATTCTGTCTTTAATTTTTTTTTCTAGTTTAGCCAGGCAGCGGGACCCAGCATAACAGTGGTGGATGAGCAAAGGGGGTCTATTGTGGCGGCAGGCAGTCAGAGGGTTCCAGCAGTTGGCAGAGTCCCACACACAATGAATTATCATGGGGCCCAGTAACTGGTGATCAGCAGGGCCCAGGACAGAAGCAGCCAGTCAGTGGGACCCAGCAGTACTGTATCCTGATGGGCCATTTGACCCTGAAAAGAAAATAACATCAGTTCTACAGCAGATGAATTAGTCATAGAAGTATACAGGTATACATAACCAACATCCCTAATTAAAAATAAAAGTTCACTTCAAGTGCACAGGCATTTGTTGTCCAAAATGTTTACCCAGAAAATATTACAAGTATTTTATATTTCAAGACAAATGAATGAAAGCTAATTCTAGCACTGCATTTCTGCCAGGTGAAGTATTTGTTGTCGTGCCAAATCCTTTTTGGGACTGGCACCATTACAAGAGAATTTATACATGGCATCCTACTCTGCAAATATATGGTGCCAGCCAAAGGCATTTAACCCTCCAAGACCTTCACCCACCCAAAGAACCTTCTGAATAGGGGCCATTGTGACCAGATGCCGTGCCAGGTTTGTCACCTGCTCCCATGCCAAAAACACTATTGGTCAAGTAAAATACAGCCGGAGTTTATCAAGGGAATCTCCCTTTTTGAATGTATATCCTCTGCCAATGGATTACTGATATGTTGATAAATGAGGCAAAGATACAGTAGAGCAACAGTTTATTGAGCAAATAAACATGACCACCTTTTTTGAGTTTGTCTTTTGGCCTGCGGATAAGCAGACCTTACAGGCTATGCCCCACTTTTTAAGTTGAGTACAAACCTTGATTAATGATACAGCAGTAAATCTATTTAGCCCTGTTACAGTGTTGGCTTTATTGAGCTTGGGAATGAAAGTGTACAGTATAGCCGTGGAGGTGTTGCTTTGCCTTCTATTGTTTTTTAACTGAGCAGTCATATGGGTTATATAAGCATAAGAGGTTCTTCTAACACAAGTAACTCAACACAACTGAACTTGCTGAGAAATTTTAATGAAGACCTTTCACTCCTAGACACAGGTGTTACTTGTGAGAGTTGCATGACTGGATGTGTGAGTAGTTCTGAAACCGTCGGGGTACAGATGTGAGAACAGCATTGTATGTAGCAGACAGGTGGTGTCGACGGCCCCTGTCTCTGTTCAGGGATGGCTTCCACAAGTGTGAAAATAATGAAAAACTGTAATATAAAACGATGCCATCTAAAAGCTGGCAAAGTCATGTAGAATTCAGCTGCCCTTTGCACACTGTAAAATATTTATATAATTCAAGGTTTTAGAGATTTTCAGGGTTTTGTTTTGCTTCTAACTGCACAAACTTGAGTAAATTATGATTTAGAGGTATTCGTATTCACTCAAAAAGTTTTCATTTGTGCTTTTTATAGTTGTATTTTTTTTAACAAAGGGTGAGGGTCCATGTTTTTTTTTTTTAAACGTGTGTTTATATTTTGGCATAAAAAAACAAAAATGACATTATTTGAATAATAATATTGTGAACTAAATGTTCTACTTTGTCAGCTGATTAAGCCCAATATGGGCACAAAGCAATCAACTTTACACCTGGTGTAAACTAATGAATATATAAAAGCAGTTACTGGTAAAAGTGAAGAAGACTTTATTTCAATTCTTTCATTTACTACAGGAGATTGTTCCTGTTAATGTGATGCTCACACATTCCATTACTGTTACATAAAGCAGGTGCCCATTATTAGGAGAACAAGTGGCTGGTAATGAGGAAAGTTTTAGCCGCTCAGGATGAGAATAAAGTATTAATATGTTGTTTTTTTCATAGTATTATAGTTATGATACAGTTTCAAATGATTTCATCTTCCTTTATCACTAATTAGTTCCTTGCTAAATCCTGGAAATTCTTCTCTCCTGAGAAACAGCACAGAATCCGACTTACGGAAAACCACACAACGTACAGAATGACTTGTGGATGAAGCCGGAGACCACAGCAAACTACATGTATCAACATGACTGAAGCCTTCGTTACAACCGAAGACCAAACTATGTCAGTAATGTAAATATGAAGAGAAAAATCAAAAAGAAAGCTGCCCAAAGAAAAGCCACAAAGAGGAGGAGGAGAGTAGAAAGAAAGGGAAGCAATAGGAAGATTGAGCAGAATGAGGCAAAGAAGACATCAATCTGAATCAAGGCAATCCGTGCAACAGTTTTGTTATATATATGTGTGACGGGGCTTATATTAAGATAGTTTTTAGGGTGAATGTTAAGTTCAAAATACAAGTAGAGAGAACAATTACAAGTATTATGTGGTTTTAGAAGAGCCTTCTGAAAGGAGCAATAGTTGGGTGAATACACCAAGGGCTCTTCTACACGGGAAGCTAATCATTTCTAAAGATGTCTCTAACCCAAAAATAGGTACAAAAATAAAGGGGACTTTTACCACCTGTTGGACATTGACACTATAGCCAAGGAACTTACTGTAGGAATGCCACCACTCTTTGTTAATCATACAAAGCAGCAGTAGAAGGGGATTGGTAAGGGTTTAGGGTTTAGATCCATGTCATCATTTGATCTGCTACAGATTAAGTTCTAAAGCTTTGATGTTTGGATACTTAGAAGACCATTTATCAACATTATCATTTTTAGTGGTTTAAGAGGATTTTGAAATTTTCTCCAAAACCATGAATAGCCTGTAATTTATAAAAAAAAGATCTGAATATAAAAAGTACGAAGGAAAATAAATGTTAATTGCAAAAATCTCTAAAAACTAGTTTTTTGGACAATTACTAGCGAAAAAAATTCAAAAACCTCTAAAAGTCTGAATGGCTAAAAAAAAAGTGCAACATTATAAGCTCAGCTCCCATTGACTTCTATAGGACCTTGACTACTTTTTGTATTAGAGTATTTAAAGGGGTGGTTCACCTTCAAGTTAACTTTTAGTATAATGTAGAAGGGCCAGTTCTAAGAAACTTTTCAATTGGTCTTCGTTATTTATTTTTCATAGCTTTTTAATGATTTGCAGTTTTCTTCTGTTTCTTTGCAGCTTTCAAATGGGGGTCACTGACCCCATCTAAAAACAAATGCTCTGTAAGGCTACAGATGTATTGTTATTGTTACTTTTTATTACTTATCATTCTATTCAGTCCATCTCCTATTCATATTCCAGTCTCTTATTCAAATCAATGCAGGGTTGCTAAGGTATTTTGTACCCTAGAAACCAAATTGCTGACACTGCAAACTATAGAGTTGCTGAATAAAAAGCTAAATAACTCAAAAACCACAAACAATAAAAAATGAAAACCAATTACAAATTGTCTCAGAATATCACTCTCTACATTATACTAAAAGTTAACACAAAGGTGAAGCAACAAAAACAAGATAAATTAAATGTTTGAGTTTTGCCTCAGCTATTTAACATGTTTCAATCGTTATTACGTACTATATCGATGGAAAAAGAAGGGGGTATTTAATGCAAATCACACTGTTACGAGCATGGAAGCCATTAAAAAATGTAAATGCAAGTGTATGTCTTTTGGAAAATGTTTTGTTTAGCCATAGTTAAAATTTCTAGAACATTCAACATTTTTGACTGGCAAACTAAAAATGTAATTGAAGAAAAGAGAAAGCATTTCACTAAATGGTAGTTTGAGAATTGAGATCCCTAGAAAACTCCATCCATTGCTTCTCAGTGAAGTTTAGAAAAGAAATGAGAAGGTCATACAAAGACATGTTTTTATTCACATGAACACAAAGTCCATTAATACTGATGAAATCCACAAGACTCAATGGAAGTCTACAAGGTTAAGTGCCCAAGTGGATTTTGAAAGGTGACCTGTTTCTGTGCATGGAGATTTACTTTTGACATTACTCTGTTGCTGCTCATGGAATTCGGCTGAACCTAAGGATAAGTGGCCGCTGCTATTAGCAAAGACTTAAAAACAGCCCTTGTCAATGTAGACCAGTTATAAGCCAGTTATCTCTAAACTTTATCCGGTAAAATGTCATAAGTGGCCTAAGGCCACTTGTCTCTTATCACCTCTAATTAGACACAGTCAATTGTTGTTTAAAGTGCCGTAGGTCAACTAATCCCTTCTTTTTTTAAACGTTCAGAAAGGTAAACCTACTTTCAAAGCAGAACTACAACACTGGGATTGAGATCCTTTTTTATATTTAGGATTCAGTCGAATAAAGAAAATATAAATTGCTGAATGATGAACAAAATTGAACAAGGTGTACAGTGGCTCATTGGTTGGTCTGGATTATTTTTGGTTTTACAGGTACGGGATCTGTTATCCAGAATGGTTGGGTTTTTAGGCTAATGGATTTTTTTCATAATTTGGCTGTCGATACCTTAAGTCTACTAATGTTAGTTTATAGTTAGTTAAAGCCAATAGGCTGGTTTTGCTTCCAATAATGATTAATTTTATATTAGTTGGGATCAAGTACAAGCTATTATTTTATTTTACAGAGAAAAGGGAAATCGTTTTTACAAATGCGAATTATTGGGATAAAATGTAGTCTATGGGAGATGGCCTTCCCTAAATTTGGGGCTTTTGGGATAATGGATCCCATACCTGTACTGCCAATATATAATTCATCTTAGGACATGACTGAATGAAATACGGACAGACCTTCTTACAGATGTGGTTGACTTGTCTGAATAGAAAATCCAGTAAGGCATCTTGGCAGGTATACGAGGCCTAGAGGAGCCAGAAGTGAAGGACACTCATCCCTCTCACAGTTCGTATACAGTCATCCAAAATAATGGATGGATTAAGGCTATTAGGCCATCAAATCTGACAATATCTAACAGCTCCTCAATCAATAGGAATAATCATCAATATTGTCCTTGTCTGTGGCACAACTACAGTACTTACATATGTTCCGTAAAGGTGGCAAGTAAGAGACAGGACAGTATAAAAATGGAGAATTCATTAGGACTCAGAGGAAGGGTAAGAACAGTATAGAGTACTATATGATGAGGCCTTTAATATATACCATGTTTAAAAAGAGAGTGTAATGGGTTTGGGGTATTAAACAGTAAATCAACTGGATTAGCTCAAAGTCTGTGGAATTTGTCAATTTCACATTTCTTACTATTTTTACTGTGTTAGTGGCACAGGTTTAGCACTGATAACTAATAACTGATAACAGCAAATATATACAGTATATATATATAGAGATGTTGCATAAATGTGTAAAATTCTGAGCAGTGCCACTTTATCAGCTGCATTGGTAATTAACAATTTTATCATTCCTAAAATCAGGATTCCCAGTTTTTAGAGTAAAATTGGAGTATGGAGTAGATTTGTGGTCAGGCTTCAGTAGAAAAGATATTACTGAAATGGAAAGGACAGAATAGCGGAAGTATTAGTGTCCCCATTTGTTAGGATGCCTGCTACATGCACACTGACATTATGGTGCCCATGATAAAACTTTGGAGCAACGTTGGTGCCACTTTTTGTTTTTAAACTATGTGAAAGAAAATTATACAATATGGCAGTTTCATAAAACATAATATTAATTTTCAATTGGCCTGGTCTGAGAATATAGTCAGTAGTAAGTTTAGGCAGTTTAGGTTACTTTGCTTGAAACTGTTGTCTCTAATTAGATCAGGGCTATTTGATGAGGACTATGGGGCCAGACAGCTGTGTATTTTGGCATAGCTCCTCATGAGGCAAAGATGAGCGTCTCCATTGTGCAAATTGGGTATGTTATATTTATTATCCAGGTGGAGTGTTCCAGAAGGTTTGCTCATTTCCTATGAGAAGTTATAACTCTGGATGATTGGGCCTCTGTCTGTCTGGCATTTAAGGCATGAGGAAAGAAGCTGACCAACCTCAATAGTTTGTAATAGGTACTGTCATTGTATTCTTGGATCATTAACATCATCATATGGGGTAAGGATTCCAGTGCCTCCTGCCCCATATCATCCAATATAGGGCCTGGTTCTCCTCAAACTTCAGTTTTACTTTGAGTCTATAAGTGACATGATCTTTCTTAAGATTATGTGTATTTTTTAGAGTCATTTCCTATCCTCCTGTTGGGTAACTCAGTAACCAGAGTTGACATTCTTGAACTCTACATTCCTGTTTGGCTATATCTAATTACAGTGTTTCATGTACTTCTTTATAGGTAAGTCGGTCCTAAGCTGTGGGGAGAGTGCAAATTTTTACTAAGCAACTGAAGGGGAGTTTTGGTACCACAAAGTATCTATTTTATTGCCTTGTTTGATTGTAATTCTACTCTGCGAGTTGGTGGTGAATTTTATGGGATCAATCCCCCGGTTCTTCTCAACAATTCTTGATCTCTGCCTAATATCCTGATTACAACTTTGCCAAACACATCTGCAACCTACTGTAGATATTGGACTTTGTCTGCTTCACTAACTCCAGTGCTCTACTTCCTTCTAAGTCCTTACTTCATGGTTCCAACAGCCCTGTAGCCCTGACATCATATATATTATCATATCTTCTTATTATTTTTATTAAACATAAAAGCAATGCATAAAAAGCTTAACACAGGTCAGCGCAGAGCATTTTGACCTCCATGTTGCAGTCCACTTCCCTCAAAAATGATAAATATTATGGATAATGATTTTAAAATAATGCTAAAGGTACTGTATATGCAACACCTTGAAAGTGATTGCTAAGCTGAAAACCTATAATTGCATGTTGTCATTGATTTCTTTAAAAAAATATCTGAACAAATAGACCCAATAGAGCACAACAAACTGTCCATTAAAAACAACACTGACTGGAAAATTATAGAGGCCATAATTTTATGTATAAAAATGTAAGAAAGAAAAAGCTTTGGTTTAGAACAGTGATCCCCAATTAGTAGCTCGTGAGTAACATGTTGCTCTCCAACCCCTTGGATGTTGCTCCCAGTGGCCTCAAAGCAGGGGCTTATTTTTGAATTTCAGGCTTAGAGGCAAGTTTTGGTTGTATGAAAAACAAATGTCCTGCCAAACATTCTCTCCTGTAGCTGCCAGTCCATATAGGGGCTACCATTAGCCAATCAGAGCTCTTATTTGACATCCCCATGGACCTTTTCATGCTTGTGTTGCTCTCTAACTCTTAAATTTAAATGTAGCTCACGAGCAAAAAAGGTTGGGGACCCCTGGTTTAGAAAGTCAAAGTCATCTGTGTTGATATGGCATTCAGCATTCACCTAAGATTTCCTAAGCTTTATTGTGCCTATTGGTTTCTTCCAAAGAGCACAAGCAAGACATACTTTTCTTTATACAACCAATGAACTGATTGTGATACGTAAATGATTGCTTACATGTGTAAATAGAATTTAGAATCAATTTACAGACCAAAATATTACCATTGTAAAAACTTTAAACACTTTTTGTATATTAATGTTATATTAATATTTTCCCATTATATTGTTTCTACATACATGTAATTTAATATACGCTGTAATTACTGAATTACTTTAATTATATCTATTCCACAGATGGGTGATGCTGTAGGGGAATGCCCGAAATAGGCAATGGAAGCTATAGATGTGAAAAAAATTACCCTTCCTGCAGTAGAAGTGTCCCAGTTCTAACAGCACATTCCAAATAAAGTACAGAGAACTGCATGTGCCCCATGAATACAGCAATGTATAGGTTTGCCTGCATTGTATTCATGAAGGGTAGGCACAACAACATCAACCTTCTGCTCCAACTCCATCCAGATACAGATGGAGTTAGGGAGGCTGCAAAGAGGCCTGTACTTAAAGAAGTGCTCAACCCCCACTAATAAAAATGCCTACCCAGTACCCTACATAGTTCCCCCTCCCTGCGCCATCTTCTGGTTCTTTGGATCTCGTTGGGAAATATTGCACATGCACAGTTGGAGCAGTCTTCTGATTCGTAACAACTGTGAATGCACCAAAAGTGATGACAATTGTAGAAGGGAATGAAGAGGACCCGAAGAAATCTGAACAGCCAGAAGTTGGCGCCCATGAGCTCCTCAGGTAGGGAGTAAAAGATTAGGGGTACTTACAGGTGTTATCACCTATGTGGGGGGGAGCAGGGAGGTGGGACTATGTAAGGTACTGGGTAGGGGTTTTCATTAGTGGAGGGGTTGAATTCTCCTTTAACCGTCTGCCTATGGAAGGTAATAAGGACTGTGATAACTGCTGCTCTCTGCACCTTGTGCCGGATTTTCAATCCAAATGATCCATAAAGGTTTTCTCACCCATTAGTGCTCTAGTGCTTCATCAATGAACCCCAACATAACACAAGTCTTTGCAGTATCAGGTGTTGCTTTTTATAGAGAAATTGAGATACATCAAGCTAGAGTCCTGCAGCGGGTCGGGTACCCGCGGGTTACCCGCAAAATCCCGCGGTACCCTGCGGGTTGCTCGTAGAATTTCTGGGTGCGGGTATAGAAGCGGGCCGGTGGTCCTGCAGGTTGGCGGGTTGAGGGTCGGGTCGCGGATCCTCGCTATAGGGATTTTTACTCCTTTTTCTGAGCATTTCCACTACTGATGATGTCACATCCGGTTTACAATGACAGCACTTCCTGTTTTACTCCTTTTTTTTCTGATCCTGGCTACTTCCGATGATGTCACTTCCTGTTTATGATGACAGCACTTCCTGATTCTTGATGGTCAGCGGGTCGCGGGTCCGGGTTGCGGATCACGGGTTGCGGGTACGGTTCGGGTCGCGGGTCCAAGCGGGTAAAAATGCGGGTCGCGGGTTTGGGTTCGGGTTGTGGGTTGAGGGTACGGGTCGGGTTCGGGTCCCAAAAAATGGACCCACATAGGACTCTACATCAAGCAGTAAATCCAGTGCTACAGTACACACCTACTGAAAATTCTGTACGTTAAAAATCTTTACAACTGTTTCTTGTAACCCTACAGATGCAAATGTAGCATTTGGCTTGTTCTACACTAGAGTGCAAATGTGCCACCAACAATTTCAGCCTGTTGTTCTAAACTCAATAGCTTGTGACATCCATCATGTCTTTTACATAGTGAAAAACGGCACCGTTAGATTGAGATTTGCATGTGAGGGAAGTGTTTAATGTGATGTGCTCTCATTTATCAGAAGGGAAATACAACTTGAAGCTGATTTTGTAGCAGCTAAGAATAAATAGGAATTGGCAAGCCCAACAAATTACCCTAAAGATCAAATGATCCCACGAGGATCGGCAAAATGAATGCACCCGGGTCATAATTTAACCCAAGGGGGACTAGTTCAAAGAGAAGTGAAAAAGTATCCCGTCTGAATTTGTAATGAGTTTAACAAGGCCGATCATTAGTGAAGACGAGGAGTAGTTGAAAGTTTACATGAGAACATCAATTTCGACTTTCATTTCGGCATTCATTTATTTGACAAATGTAATGGCCACTTACGCATAGGCTACAAAGTGAAATAATGTCACATAAGAACAAAAAGGTTTTGAAGGACAGTGATTATCAGAATAACTGCTGAGTTTGGCCATCTGAAATTTAGAAAGAAAAATGGGCAAAATTATCTAAATGCCCCAGGAGAAACCATGAAAAAAACATATATTACCCCACAATGTTTGTAAAGCCCCTAAAGTAGGGGTGTCCAATCTGTGGCCGAGGGCCGTATGCGGCCCCGTAAGGATATGAATGTGGCCCAGCTTGAAACGCTTGTTTCCCAAGGAGAGGGGACTCTGCCCATTGCCCAGTTAGTAATATTTATACACCTATTTCATATCCAAATGTCCCATACTGGTATTGTAGTTATTTTGTGTATTTTCTTTTGAAAATCAAAAGTGCTTGTGTATTTCATGAATCGCCCCAGACAATTTTTCTTTTTCCAATGTGGCCCAGGGAAGCCAAAAGTTTGGACACCCCTGCTCTAAAGCAACGCAAACATGAGTAACCCATTCAAGGGGTGTACAAATGGTGTAAGTGGTGATGAATGATGGGCACAGTTTTTACACAGCATGTTACAAGCACTTGCTTTATTCTTTAGGTGGTAGATGGAGTTAGATGTGTTTAGCTCTTTTCTGGTGTTAAATACAAGGATCCATTGCACCAACACACAAGCACACCTGCACCACAACTATTAACTGAATGGCCCTCTACTGGGTGCAGTTTTGCACTTGTTAGCACCCCAAGCACTACATCTTTATCCTTAGATGTTCAGTGTCATTCTGTTGTCCAGCAAAATTAGCATTATAATGAGAACTCTCCACAGGGAAAGGTAAAATGCTGTTTGTTGTGTCATTAACCCTGGTAACCAGAAAGCAGACTGGATTATTAATACAGGCATGGGATCTGTTATCCAGAATGCTCAGGACCTTGGGGTTTTCTGATAACTGATATTTCCATATCATTTAGATCTTCATACCTTAAGTCTACTAGAAAATCATATAAACATGAAATAAAGCCAATAGGCTGGTTTTGCTTCCAATAAGGATTAATTATATCTTAGTTGGGATCAAGTACAAGCTACTGTTTTATTATTACAGGTATGGGACCTGTTATCCAGAATGTTCAGGACCTGGGGTTTTCCGGATAAGGAATCTTTCCATAATCTGGATCTTCATACCTTAAGTCTACTAGAAAATCATATAAACATGAAATAAAGCCAATAGGCTGGTTTTGCTTCCAATAAGGATTAATTATATCTTAGTTGGGATCAAGTACAAGCTACTGTTTTATTATTACTGGTATGGGACCTGTTATCCAGAATACTCAGGACCCGGGGTTTTCTGGATAATGGATCTTTCTGTAATTTGGATCTTCATACCTTAAGTCTACTAGAAAATCATATAAACATGAAATAAAGCCAATAGGCTGGTTTTGCTCCAATAAGGATTAATTATATCTTAGTACAAGCTACTGGTTTATTATTACAGAGAAAATATGGATTATTTGGATAAAACGGAATCTGTGTTGGTGGCCTTCCCATAATTCATAGCATTCTAGAAAACAGGTTTCCAGATAATGGATCCCATAGCTGTAAAACAAATTAGACCATACAGACAGACGTACAGACATTGTGTAAAAGACATTTTGCCTTCATGATAATATGATGAGAAGAGGGTTGTCATGGACACAAGTGCAGTTCATGTGCCCTCTCCACCTTTAAGCACCAAATGTTCTCCGTCTGTAGCCCCAGGGTTATAGTGATATCTAGGTCTAGTGGGGAACTGAAATAATAAACAGAAAACAATGACAGAAATGTCTTTGCATACACTCCACTTCCACTGTTTAATGAGCAGCAATTGGTCATTGGTGTATCGCAGTTAGGGGTGCCACCCAGCTGGTAAAATACCTGGAAGGGCCAGGGCTGGTATTACAATGTAGTTGCCGGTAATTTGTAATACCCTTACCAAAAGCCCTTGGCCCTTCATTTTAAACTTATCTGTTCGGCTCACGCTGCGGTGGCTCCGTTCCTTCAGCGTCACGGCTCCGCCCCTTTTATGACGAGGTTCCATGGCCCGCCCCTTTTGTTCCCGCCCCCCAGCACTAGCCAGTAATTTTTTTTTAAAAGGCGGCAACCCTAATCGCAGTCCAGATCCGCGTGCTTGGAAACTAAAAAATCCTGTTTTAACCCAAATTTGTACAACAGCAGAAACATCCTCTGGCACCCCCTGTCTGTATTATTGTGTTACTGCAAAACAAACCCTCAGTTGAATACAGCCTACAGCTGACGTTATGCAGGAGAATTCATATGGAAAGCAAATGGTCAATGCTAATGGGCCTTTTATGACTCTCCTTGCAGAAACACCTAGAGGCCGTCCATGAGAGCAGAAGTATTGCCTGTATGAGACAAATCATTATTAATGGCAATGTCCTGATTCTACTCTTGGAAGGTGGCAGATAACAGCCAAGACATTGAAGTAGCTGACAGAGTAACCTATAAGTGCCTGTCCTGTGCAATCGACTTGTCAGCTTTTCAGTTCAGAGAGGAGACGTGTGCCGGAGCTGTCAGCTTTGTGTCATCTTTCCCCTCCGCCTTTCAGCACATTTGCCTCAATGAATGGACTCAATGTTATGCCTACAGACTTCATTATTCTTCTACTAAACACAAGGATCCATTTTCCAGAACATGGAACGTTGTGTAAAATGACCCCCGTGTACTTATGGCAGAATGTAGTGAAACCTGGTTATTTCCTTCCACAAGTTCTACTTTATTTCCCCCCACTGTACCAGTTACCCTCCAATACTGAGAAGCTCAGAAGTGGCATGTGAAGCATAAAAAGGGTCTTTCAAAAAACCCTTATTGGAATAAGTGTTCCTAAGAACATCTAATGTATTAAAAACCTCTCACTTGCCAGTGGATTGGGTACAGTTGGGTCAGAAGTGGGTGACTGACCCCATAAGTGGATATGTATATTATGTATATTGTGCACCAAATCTGTTTATAAAACCTTTGATTACTTGTTGGGACAGGAACAAATTCCCAACATGGGAAGCACCAAAATATAAAAAAAGACAAATTTCCTACCATGAAACCCAGGGCACATAAAGTTTTTTTCCCCAAAACCCAGAAAAGCCCCAAGGTCCTGGTCTCGGCTCACACTTCGGACTCTAACAACAGCCTTTTGCTTCGGGAGAGCCCTCCACTACTCAGATGTCACCAGGTTTTAAAGTGAGAAGACCAAGGGGGAAGTTCTGGGAAAGCAAGGGAACCCGAGTGTAAAACAGATGAACGGGAATCAAGCAGTAGTCTGGGACAGGTTAGGCTCAATACCATGAGAGCAGCGCAATACCAAATCAGAATCCAAAATGTAGTCAGGGACAGGCAATAAGGTCAGGACATGCAGTAAAAAGAGGTCACACATGAAAATCAGATCCAAGTTACACCCTGGAACTATAGAAAACAGAATCTACTTTGGGCAAAGATGTTCAGTCTGTGGCACCTTCAAATATTTGAATTTCGTGCCGGACATCCCCGCTGCCTCCCCACCGGACCACCAGGTACTGTTACACACAGAAAGCCACCACAGAGTGTGTCCTCTAATATGAGCTTGGTTTTATTGAATGAGGAGATGTTCTATGAATAAAGTATAATATATACAGTATCAGGGAGAGTTAAGTCTAAAGCAACTGGAGTTTTCTTGAATTTTCTTCAAGTTGAACTGAGGAACCACTGGGATGAGGGTGAAATCTTTCCAAGAAAAGTCCAGTTGTTTTAGACATAATTCTACTGAAAACTGTTTATCATGTCCTGGATGAATGAAATCTTCATAGACAAAATATAATATATGTTTTGCTTATGAGTATCAGGGTAACCCTTATTTTTCTAAAGAGATATCTTCTCTAACCACATACAAGGAACTCTTCTAAACACCGTGTGTGTGAGAGTCCAATACAATTATGCAATGCACAGAATTAAAGACACATAAGTCCCATTCTTTTAACCTGTCTATTAATAAGCAACTAAAAGGAATAAACCTCTGGAGGGACATGGTGATGCCACTGAACTACCCCTGCTGTGCCCACATGTCTGGAGACAGAGAACATTATTTATTTATCATCCATTTATCAACTGTAATCTATCAATCCATCATAGAACCATCCATCTATTTAACTATCACAATCAATCTATTTATCATCTATATGACTATCATATATCCATCCATCTATCAATCAATCTATCATCTATCATCTAGCTATTATTTATCTACCTGTCCATTTTAATAAATCACTTATTTGCATCAGTTCCTGATGAGTGCAGTAACTATATATATATATATATATATATATATATATATATAATACACAAAAGCAGTGAATA
>CM044439.1:1657003-1668088 GCA_024363595.1 Xenopus borealis
TTCGAAAAGCTTTCCTACCACCGACATCAGACTAACTGGCCTATAGTTTTGAGGCAGAGAGTGGGATGCCTTTTTGAATAGCGGCACCACATTAACAATTCACCAGTCTCTCGGCACCATGCCAGACCTCAATGAAAACCTCTGAAAAATTAAGTAGAGAGGTTTGGCAATCACAGAGCTAAGTTCGTTAATTACACTGGGATGAATCCCATCTGGCCCTGGACCTGTTTATTTTAACATGTTCTAGTCTCTTTTGAATTTCATCATGTGTGAACCATGCATCATTGGATGTATTATTAGAATTGGGACTATTAACAAGGAAACCTTCATTAGCTGGTTCCTCATTTGTGTAGACAGATGAAAAGTATTTATTCAGTATCTGAGCTTTTTGCTTGTTCTCATCAACCAGCTGACCCCTCTGATAATAAAGGTCCTACCCCTTCCTATTTCAATTTTTTACTATTAATATATTTAAAAAAATATTTTGGATTCTTTTTACTGCTTACTGCTATATCCTTTTCCATGTGGATTTTAGCTTGCCTGATAGCTTTTTTGCATGATTTATTGGCCTCTTTGTACCTTATAAATGATTCGGCTGTCCCAGCTAACTTGAAAGCCTTAAAAGCACGTCTTTTCTTACCCACCTCAACACCAGCATTTCTATTGAACCTGAAAGTTTTTGCTTTGCAACAACATTCCTTGCTTACAAGAGGAATATACTGACATATATATTTATCAAGCAGCAATTTAAAGACTTAGCATTTTTGTTCTGTGTGTAACCCTGTGAAAAGCATTTCCCACTTAATATGTTGCAAAGTTTCCCTTATATTTTCACATCTGAATTTTTGTGTTTTAGTTACTCCCTTATAGAGTTGCCTCTGCAACAGAATCTCAAAGGAGACCATGTTATGATCACTATTCCCTAAATGCTCACCCACACAAATGCTAGAGATAAGATCAGTATTATTAGTTATTACAGGTACAAAAGAGAGTTATTCCTAGTAGGTTCTTGAAGAGCTGGGATAAAAAGTTGTCATTTAGCATATTTACAAACCTACTAGCTTGGCAACCCTATTACCCCCAGTCAATGTATAGGTGGCTATTTATTAAAATCCAAATGCTAAAAGCGCTAAAAGTTTGAGGGTTTTTTTACTATAAAATCTAAATGTTTTTTCAAGATTTTTGTAAACTCAGAGGCTGCAAAAAGTCAGAAAATCCAGTATCTCACATCTACCAAGATTGTATATAAGTCAATGACAAAGGTCCCTATAATATTTGAAATTTTCAGTGGTCTGTGCTGTAATTAGGCCAAAAATCAGACTATTTTGGACTTTTCTGGCAAAAATCCAATTTGTGCTTTTTAGGAAAAACCCTAAAAAATCGAACGAGTCAGGAAAAAAACTTGCTCAATGTCTTTGTGTTTGCCCCCGATCCAATTAAATTGTGATTCATTAATAATAAATAAGTTCCAATCATGGATTCTAGTTTAGTCTGACGTTTTTTATTAAAAGGCCCATAATGTTGTTTTAATGGAAATAAAATAAACCTCACCTGATTATGGGCTTTAGATAGTGTCTAAGCTTGAATGCATAACAACTGAACTCAAATAAATTGATTAATGGTCCTTGACTGAACTGTATAATAGTTGAAATATTTTGCCATTTTTAACCTGTCGTTTTATATATATCGGGGGCAAAAAAAAGAGTGTTTCTTAGACAGCTAATGACAGTGTTTATTTGAGCAATTGTGCAAGTGCTAAATACCCCTCTCCAATCTCTTGCTGTCATTCCCCCGAGTGTTTCTGTTTCCCCTCAGCTGACAGTGTTTTCCTTTCCTGCTCCCAAATATTATTTCAAAGGCAGGAAAAAAAAAGACGAGAATACCTAAAGCTCTGTAATTACCACAACCAGGATAAGAAACATGCGGCATCAAGAAATAGATAAATTATCAGAGCGTTAAGCTGATAAACCATATTTAGAGCGTTAATCTGGAGTGTTTGTTATTCGTACCTTGGTCTTTTAAGATGACAGAATGTGATCAATTGCTTCCTTAAAGGTTGGCAGCTGTCCTGCACTTGCATTTACATTCTTTTTCATGTGTGAATGTTAGTGAACTACCATACAGATACAGAGCCATGATTAAAATAATTTGTGCATCTGCTTATAATTAGAGAGTCGCTTGCAGGTAATGACAAGTTTATCTGAAGGCTGGCAGAGCTAACCTCTCCTGGAAAGACCAGGGTTACAATGTATCGCTTGGATCGTGCGTTTGATCTCCTCGTTTCCTCAACACTGGACAGTGTTGCTGACTGACATTGTACCTGAGGACATGGTGGGAGTTTTGTAGACATGGGGGGGTGGGGGCAGGTAGAAAATAACTTTGTTGAGGATCTCTCTGTGGCAAATTAATGAATTCATTATCATGACACAAATTAATGATCAGTTTTGAGAAGGGGCCAGGAACAGTGGGGTCCGGACCATTTGAGGTGAGATTTCTGGAGAATGCTTAGTTTGTGGGAAATTTTAGGTACTCAATATTCTTTGAGCTTCAGTTGACTGGTTGATAAGCATATCTATCTCAAATCACTCAATGAACTTATCAGCCTCCCCTAAAAAAACATTTGAGCCAAAGAATATTGACAAGATCTTTGGAACTCTGGGACTTCTTCCACTAGACATTGACAGAATGTAGAGAACTTCAAAAACTTTCGCTTAGTATTTCTTGGTATTTCTTCGTCATGCATTAAAAGTTCAGTTTACTGAGAGACCAAAGACAATGAATCACTGGAAGGAAATCAGGGACAAATGGACCTTCCCAATACAACTGTAACCTAAACAAACCTCTTGTATTCCTGTCTGAGCTGGATTTAGTGCTGTTTGTTTTTGAGTCAAGTAGTATACGCTATGAGAGATATGCTTCATATGGTGTAAAACCCTCTTTTTTTTTATAAATTCAGATACTTTAAAAGTTACACTCACATAAGAACAAGAATTGAGGGCATCTAGCAAATTGTCAGCTTCCAAGTGCTTCCACCTGCTCCGTTGTGTTTGGGATTGGTTTCATCCAAGCCAGCGTGTTCCCCTTGTTCACAGCGTGTTTCTCATCAGGCGCACCTCTGCTGACGTCGCTAAGCGGGGCTTAACACTTCTAAACGTTTGTGAGTACCCACTTTACCAGCGTTTGGGAAATAAAAGTCGGAAAATTGAAAATAGTAGAGAGGTGGAGAAGTCCCAAGAAATGAAAGCCTGTTTGTTTTCTGGCCCTGGGACCCCACACGGGGAGAAAGTAGGCTACTGGGGACTATGGTCTCAGGTCTACCTTGCTGTCTATGATAAAGAGCTGACTTCCGTAAAACATCACAAATTTACCAGAGCCTATGAGTAAAAGAGGTCGAAGAGATACAAATGCGGTAAAATATGGTTAAAAAATGTTTCAAAGTTAAAAAGAGTTATCCAACCCCAATATGAAAGAGCTAGAGTTTGAACCTTCTCAGAAACAAGTCAAAAGGTCAGAACCAGGGAATTCGCAGCAGTACAGAATTGAGCGGCAAGAAAATGGTCGAGGTCACAGGCCGAGTTCAAACACATCAAGACACAGTAGAAAAGCAGGATCTGAGGAAGAGCCAATACAAAGGCAATGGTCAATACCAGGGTCAGGATACAGGAACACAGGAATCAGGAACTTGTAATGCAGGAACATGGAAATCAGGAGCTTGTAATGCAGGAACATGGAAATCAGGAGCTTGTAATGCAGGAACATGGAAATCAGGAGCTTGTAATGCAGGAACATGGAAATCAGGAGCTTGGAATGCAGGAACATGGAAATCAGGAGCTTGGAATGCAGGAACATGGAAATCAGGAGCTTGGAATGCAGGAACATGGAAATCAGGAGCTTGGAATAAGGATGGCAAGTCCAATGCAATGACCAAGCACTGGGCAAGGGTCAGAACTGAGCTTATAAAGGGGATATAAATGGAGATAGGAAACACATGAGGGTAACAAGATGGGAGGAAACCAGGGAGTAGACAGGTTGGGAACAGGCAGAGACGGGACATAGATGAACAGATAAGGACCAGACCCAAGATCCTCCAGTGGCTCACAAGGTAAGTGCAAGTCCCAAACCACACACATAAGAGTTTGAGTCTGGGCTGGTTCTGACAGATGGAAGAGTAAGTTCCTATGCACATTACAGCATAGTGATATATATACTGTAGAGATAAGTCTGAGCAGATGGAACACAAGTGGTTGGTAGAGAGAAGGTTATCACTGCTGACATTCCTCTGAAACAGTCAGAAGTTACAGAAGAGCAATGAGTAGATAGTAAAGAATATATAGAGGGGTGTTTGGATGAACTGAGTCAAATATACAACTGAAGAAGCCAACAAACATACGCCATGTTTAGCTGCAGATAGATATTCTAACATCAAGGGAAAGAAATCACTGTATAATGGAATAGATAAACAGATAAAATATCTATTTATACTTTTCTTCATTCATGTTCAATATTTTATTAACCCAAATAATCACTAAGAAGTATTAATATTTCATTGAAAGTAATGTCACAAGGTTGTGCATAGAAATGTACAAACCCTACTTAAGTACAGAGGGGGAAAAAAACATTGCTGCGAAGACATGAAACATACATTCCCTATGTTCCAAAAACTGAACTTATTTGCATATTAAAACATGAGAAAGTTAAAAAAAAACCAGTCCCTTTCAGAGCTTTAACGTCACTTTAAAGGGGTGGTTCAACCTTTAAAGGTGGCCATAAACGCCCTGATTATATGGTACAAAATTAATATTTTGTACAACATTAGGTGTATGTATGTTGGGAGAAGAGCCGACTGATATCAGCAGAAGACTTGGATATGGGTCAGCTCATTGATTGGGCTGGACTGTCAAATTTGATTGGTTACCTTTGAAAGCACTCGAACATTGGCCACGGTTAGTGCTGAATTGTCAGATACAGGTGGAATTCTATTGTTTCTTTCTGTATCTCTGACCGTTCAGCTCTACACATGTGTATTGAAACCAACAATCTATACTGGAAATATCTTTTCCAGGAAAGATCGTAAATTGTAACGTCTATGGCCACCTACAAAGAACACTTTTTCTATGTTATAAAATGACCTATTCCTAGCAACTTTGCAACTGGTCTTCATTATTTATTTCTTATAGTTTTTGATTTATTTGCCTTCCTCTTCTATCTTTCCAACCTTTACATTGGGAGTCATTGACCCAGACAGCTATGAAACAATTGCTCTGTGAGCTTACAATTGTATTACAGGAATGGGATCTGTTATCCAGAAAGCTCAAAATTATGGAAATAATCCAAATGTTTTAAAATGATTTCCTTTTTCTGTGTAATAATAAAACAGTAGCTTGTACTTGATCCCAACTAAGATATAATTAATCCTTATTGGAGGCAAAACCAGCCTATTGGCTTTATTTCATGTTTATATGATTTTCTAGTAGACTTAAGGTATGAAGATCCAAATTACAGAAAGATCTGTTATCTGGAAAACCCCAGGTCCTGAGCATTCTGGATAACAGGTCCCATACTTGTAATAATAAAACAGTAGCTTGTACTTGATCCCGACTAAGATATAATGAATCCTTATTGGAAGCAAAACCAGCCTATTGGCTTTTTTTCATGTTTATATGATTTTCTAGTAGACTTAAGGTATGAAGATCCAAATTACAAAAAGATCCCTTATCCAGAAAATCCCAGGTCCTGAGCATTCTGGATAACAGTTCCCATACCTGTAATAATAAAACAGTAGCTTGTACTTGATCCCAACTAAGATATAATTAATCCTTATTGGAAGCAAAACCAGCCTATTGGCTTTATTTCATGTTTATATGATTTTCTAGTAGACTTAAGGTATGAAGATCCAAATTACAGAAAGATCAGTTATCCAGAAACCTCAGGTCTTGAGATCCTGGATAACAGGTCCCATACCTGTAATAATATAACAGTAGAAAGAGGTATGAAAGAGGTGATTCATGTTAAGGTGGAGAAACCATCCCTGAACAGAGAGACGGGGGCCGTCGACACCACCTGTCTGCTACATACAATGCTGTTCTCACATCTGTACCCCGGCGGTTCAGAACTTTTCACACATTCATTCATGCAACTCTCACAAGTAACACCTGTGTCTAGGAGTTGCATGACACATGGAAATCCTATCACAGTAACTACACAGAATCAACACCTCTCTGAATTGTGCCATTGTGACAGGATTGTTGGAAGTACATTGCCACAAAATAAGTTGGCGCTATAGAAATACATGTTAATAAAGAGTCTATATGCCGAGAACTCCCCTACACCAGTCAGTTAAACTGAAGAAGCTGCTCATATGAGCAGTGAAACATCTTCATTAAAATTTCTCCACAAGTCCAGTTGCTTTGAGTTACTTGTGTTAGATACACATTCCAGTCTCTTATTCAAATCAGTGCATGGTTGCTAGGGTGATCTGGACCCTAGCAACCAAATTGCTGATATTGCAAACTGGAGAGCTGCTGAATAAAAAGCTAAACAATAATAAAATAATAAAAAATGAAAACCAAGTGCAAATTGTCTCAGAATATCCCTCTCTCCATCATAATAAAAGTTAATTTAGGCAACCAGGTTAATTTAGTGACCCCCATTTGAAAGCTGGAAAGTCAGAAGGGTAAATAATTAAAACGAACTATAAAAAAATAAATAACATAGGCCAACTGAGAAGGAGCTTACAATTAACCATATATACAATTAACCATATAACACACTTAGGGGCAGATTTATCACTGGTTGAATTTTGAATTAAAAAAAAATTTAAATTCGAACATATGAATGAAAGGGAAGTAAAATCCTTCGAATTTGACGGATTTTACCGCAATTCGATCGATCAAATTTTTTTTATTCGATCAAAAGTGATGATTCCCAATTCGGTAGCTTGATGCTGGAGAAGTAGGTGGTTGAATAAAAATTTAAAGGGGAAGTAATTTAAATAAAATTTTATTCGAATATTCGAATTCGAATATCCGATGGTCCAATTTGCCTAATTTGCATATTCGAAGATTCAAATTTATATTTAATTCAATCGAACTTTGAATAATTCACATGAATTTTGTAAATCTGCCCCTAAAAGTTAACTTAAAGTTGACCCCCCCATTTAACAATAGTGTAAAGTTTATTTTGCCTGACAAAAACAATAGAAAAGGAATAATTTCTTAACCATATTCTATGCAGCTATAGAAGGAGAGTAACTGAGTGATAACTCCTCATGTCTCATCAGGGTCCTATATATAGAAAGTAAATATAGAGACCCTTGTTCCTGACTGGCGGGGGGCAGAAGATGAAGGGGCATCGTGGGACTGACTTCCCTTGCGGGGGGGGGGTCGTAAAAGCGTGGAGCAGCAGCAGTAATGTTTTACTCACATTTGAAATGGCAGCAGCAGTTTTGGCATTACGTCTTTGGATTCTTATTGACCCGAGTATTTCCCTGGGTGAAATATAATATGGCTGGTATTCATGACTACTGAAAAAAAGCATTTTCTGCAATACACATTTTTGTTAATGATTAACAGACACTAATGCACAAGGTTGTATTTCAGGGGAGTTGTCAGCGAGACAGTAGTTCATTCATTCACAGCCTTCCTATAAACCCCCGAGTGCTGAGCAGAGGCAAAACATACAAGACATTTGCACCTCGGATACACTTTATACCTCGGAGGAGCTGGCAAACCCCAGACATAACAGGAGGATCATTTATTCTGCATCACCCAATACTCAGCACACAGTTTTCAGACTATGTCACAAATCATTCTTTCTAAACTTTCCCCTCATATAAACATGAGATAAATGTAAGGGTAAACTTTCATTAGCAAAACAGAGATATGTTTGAAACTTTCATAACCTGACAAATTTTGTAAAATGAGCATGGTAATTAGGGGGTGTGGCCACAAAAATGGGCGTGGGCAGAAATGTACCCATGGCAACTATTTTGTCCCTCTTTTTATTTCCAAAATGTTGGGCGGTGTGGAGTAGCAGAGCATGTGTTATATTGCAGTCTGTATATTGTTACAGTGTATGAGCTACTTGTCTCTTCTCCCCTTAAAGGGCAAGGAAAGGCAAAGAAATAAAATCCCATTTTTACTTTCTTTAATGAAAAAGAAATCTATCTCCAATATACTTTAATTAAAAAAGAAGAAACCTGTCTGTACGCAGTGAAATTCTCCCTTCATTTAGTGCTGTGGATAGGAATTGTCAGATGGTCCCTAACTTCTGGCAGGGAAACAATCATACTAATGAACAGCAGGGGGAGCCCCTGCCTTAATTACCTGCCATGCAGAACTCAAACAGCTTTGTTTTTTTGGTCATTTATGACGATCCCCAAGAAGCCCAGATCACACTGAGCATGTGTATGTAGTCTAGTCTTGCAAAGATGTATAACAAAGTTACAAGATGACAGCCCTTTCTAGCCTTATTCTATTTTACACTTTCCTTGCCCTTTAAACAAAAGATAAACCCTCATAGGAAATTCAAGAAAATCACACAGGGGCAGATTTAGCAAAGCTCCAATTTCAAAGTGCAAACAATTCAAAAAGAAATTAATTAGATTTTTTTTCGATTGAATAGATCCAGTTTCGATCAAATAGGTCCGTATTCAAAACAATCAATTTGAATTTTTAGCGCATTTGATTCAAAGTTTTTCCCAAAAAAACTTAGAGTCCACCAATTGACTCCATATAGGTTTTAGGAGCCCCCCCCCATAGGCTAAAACAGAAATTCACCAGGTTTTATATGGTGAATGGTCATATTTGAATTTTCAAAGAGACAGTACATGATAAATTTCAAAGTTCTAATTTTCAAAATGTTTTCAAATTCGAATCAAATTTAGTCTGTTCCCTAGTTGAAGTACTCAAAAATAACTTGAAATTCGAATTTTTTTTATTCGAATTTTCACTTCAACCCTTGATAAATCTGCCCTTCAGAGTACTCTTCTGAGCACTTTTGGAATGTATATATTTCTGTATTACTTTTCAATATACGTGCCCTTATTAACTGGCAATATAATTTTGATAAGGCAGCACCTACTATTCATTTATATCAACACCCCGCAGTTGGCTGAAAATTAACTCCTTGAGAGGGAGAAAGACTTTGAAATCTTAGTTGATTCTGCAGCAGAAAGTTCCAGGGCCCACAAAAAAATAGGGTGTCGGCGAAGAGCATCGATATCAGGGGTCCCCTGTTTCATGGCAGCGTCAGACCATACCAACTGTGAACCAGAGTTTGTAATAAAACAGAAAGATAAATTAAATTTTGTTAGCAGAGCTGCATCTGATTTACTTATCGGATTTATTTTTAGATGAACAGAGCCAGTTATCCAACATGGCCAGCAGGTGGCAGTGTTAGATGGAATTCATTAGCAGTTTAAAGGACAAGTAAAGTTACAGTTGATCATGATTTATCGTAAAGGTCTGTGTATATGTATCATATAAAACTGCATCTGATTTGCTTATTGGATTTATTTTTAGATGAACAGAGCCAGTTGTCCAACATGGCCAGCAGGTGGCAGTGTTAGATGGAATTCATTAGCAGTTTAAAGGACAAGTAAAGTTACAGTTGATCATGATTTATCGTAAAGGTCTGTGTATATGTATCATATAAAACTTACTGTTCAGTTTTGCAGTTTGATGCCATTTAGTATTTCCACTCCCACAGATATGGGTAAGATACAAAAGGCAAATCTACCCTCGCCGTGGGCAAGTGCATTCACAGCTTACTTGTTCTAATCCCCGGCACCTTGTCAATATTCACAGGGTTTTCAGTGACAGAAGCCACACAAGTTCCCATCACAACTGAGCCCGGTGAAAGTAATGTCATTTGGCTCCAACTTGTGAATTATTAAGAATTATTAAGAACAGGGGATACATTTGTGTAGCGATTTCTGAATTTTATTAGCAACAAGGATAAGGAACACTCGGGAGAGCGGGACTATCTAGGGAATATAGGAAGTGCATTAAAAGTGCAGGTTTTACCTTCTAAGTGAACTGTTGAGCCAAAAGACTGATATTAGCAGTCACAAACTGCTAATATCTCAAAAGCCATTGAAGAATATGTTTATTTTTTAGATCCCCCTGTAACTAGCATGTGTACCCACACTTACAGGCAACTGCTGTTGAAAGGAATGAGGGTGAGCCTGAGGGTTGTGTCCCCCCCCCCCTCCAGCTATTAATCAGTACAAGCGACAAAGTAATCAAAATCACCCCATGGGTCATTGCCCTACAATTATATCAGCACTTTTGAATTGATACCCCCAAAGCTGCATCACTACTCATGCCCATGTCCTATTAGTTGATAGGAGCTTGATGTCCATAGTGTTAGGTAAGTCTATCCTACTACCCTACTCACCAATTCTCAGAGTAAGATACAAGTGCAAGGAGTGTAAGCGAAGGGGTAAAAAAAATGAGACCTGAACTGCTAAAGCGATCAGACTTGCAAGTTTTTCTGCATTCGGAGTTGTTTAATATATATATAAAATATAATGCTTAATACCAGTGTCAAACTGCAATCTATTAGGTAAATATAGGTGTAATTACTAATCTAAAGTCATTATTTATGGAATCAGTAGATTTAAAAAGCAATGGCTCCACCTGCTGGCCCTTGGCTATATCTGCCATGTAATACAGACACATTCATTGCTCCATATTCTTATAATAACGTATATGAGTAATCTAACTACCAGAAAGATTAACTTAAATGTTTCTGTTTATTCCCACAAACTTTCATAAATGATCGACAGGCATGGGATCTGTTATCCGGAAACCCGTTACCCAAAAAGCTCCAAATTAAGGAAGGGCCGTCTCCCATTAGCTCCATTTTATCCAAACAATCCAAATTGTTAAAAAGGATTTCTGTAATAATAAAACAGCAGCTTGTACTTGAATGTGGGTACAGATATGGGATCCGTTATCCAAAAGCCCATTAGCTCTAAATTATTGGAAGGCCATCTCCCATGCATTTTAATCAAATAATTAAATTTTTTAAACTGATTTCCTTTTTCTGTGTAATAATAAAACAGTAACTTGTACTTGATCC
>CM044439.1:1763899-1777453 GCA_024363595.1 Xenopus borealis
ATCATATGAATGTACTTAAGGACTGAAAGAGTACACTATAAGCCACTTTTCAGTTTATCATGACTTGGGGACTATATGTACTTATAGGCATTAATATTGGCCACAGGTTGCGGACATTTTCTCTCTCTTTTTTTAACTCTGTTTATGTTTATATATATTTTTTTCACAGATTTTATTTCTTGATTTATACCACCAGTAAATTGGAATATACGTGTAAGGGAAATAAGATACACAATATATAACACACAATTTGTACTAAATACACATATGACTCATATAGCGGTTATAAAGGACTATATTAAGGTGTGCACATAGTTACATATTTGATGTTTTTTATATAGACTATAGTTTGTCACATATCTAGAGACTCCACTGGGTAGTGGTATAATTTGCACTATGGTGTTTTACCATTATGTTACCGCTTATAAGACTCGATTTGTTAGAGCCAACTTTGCATTTCATAAACATTTGCCTAATCTACAGAAGTTTACCCTGATCAATCTTCAATGAGTTTTATATAATAATTTATTCAACTCTAATAAGATTATCGGCTGGAAAGTAAATGAACCTTTAGACACTAACAACACCATGCATGTTCCTCCTAGCACCCACCCTCATGCTATTTAAACTATTTAAACTATATTAACAGTGTAACATTTTATAAAGATAGCTCTAAAGGGCAACTTCACAGGTTATATACCCACACTCAAATTCTGATGATTGCAATGATTAAGCTACAATTTTGCAACAGTAGCTTCCCTAAGGGATTGAATTATTCAAGATACATTTTATCGAATTGTTTTTCAATTGCAACATATTGTTTTTAACGATAAGTTTTTAAAAAAATTATTTAGTTGTATGTCTTTGTGAGTTATAGTTCAGTGTATGTAATTAAGATCAGGTGTCTGGCCTTGAATGACGTGGGTACCTTGTCAGCTGATGTTGGTGTAAGTTCCCGCTAAAAACTTGTATTTAAGGCGGTTTGTACTAACTATTTGTTACTTTGAGAAAAGCCTCGGAGGGGGCTGAAACGTCAGTCATTTTTCACCAATAAAACTTTTTTGTTTTTTATTTAAGTCCTGTGAGTGCGGACCTTCTTGCTCCTGTTTTGTTTTATATTTATATATTTTTATACTTATCTATTATTTTAAATTTCTATATTGTTTTATATTTATATATTTTTATACTTATATATTATTTTATATTTCTATATTGTTTTATATTTATATATTTTTATACTTATATATATTATTTTATATTTATATATTGTTTTATATTTATATATTTTTATACTTATATATTATTTTATATTTATATATTGTTTTATATT
The DNA here is from genome assembly GCA_024363595.1 of Xenopus borealis. NCBI lineage: Eukaryota > Metazoa > Chordata > Amphibia > Anura > Pipidae > Xenopus > Xenopus borealis. The sequence goes on from CM044439.1 coordinate 1,765,230, forward strand.
TATATATTTTTATACAGTAGAACCCCCATTTTACGTTTTTCAGGGGACCAGAAAAAAATGGTGTAAAATCAGGGAAAACTTAAAATCAGGTAAATGTATTATGCATTATATATAGTTGGGACCACAAAACAACAATGTAAAATGAGGTAAAACTTAAAATCAGGGGATGTAAAATGGGGGTTCTACTGTACTTATATATATTATTTTATATTTCTATATTGATTTATATTTCTATATTGTTTTATATTTATATATTTTTTATATATTTTATACTTATATATTATTTTATATTTATAAATTTCTATATTGATTTATATTTCTATATGATTTGATGGGGCCCCAATGGAAATGAAAGGCCGATTTGTATGAGACTACAGATCATAAACCCATGGGTCACAGCAGGACACATTGTCTATCATAGCTGGGGACTGGGGCACATCCCTGAGACATTCATGTTTGGCCAAGAAGAATCCAGAAGAACTTCTCAAAGTTTCTTTCATCCAGACCTTGCTTGTCTAGCAACTCAATGTGAGACAATATGGTGTCCTCACTCCATACGTGTGTTAATGAACCATTTGTTTATCTGATGCATGTCTGTTGATTTAGGGCAGGGGTCCCCAACTTTTTTTGCTCGTGAGCCACATTTAAATGTAAAAAAGAGTTGAAGAGCAACACAAGCATGAAAAAGTCCATGTGATGTCAAATAAGAGCTCTGATTGGCTAATGGTAGCCCCTATATGGACTGGCAGCTACAGGAGAGAATGTTTGGCAGGACATCTGGTTTTTATACAACCAAAACTTGCCTCTAAGCCTGGAATTCAAAAATAATCACCTGCTTTGAGGCCACTGGGAGCAACATCCAAGGGGTTGGAGAGCAACAAGTTACTCATGAGCTACTGGCTGGGGATCACTGATTTAGGGACTACTTACTGGTAACCATGCTCCTCACTTTATTATTTGCTCTTATTATACTTTCCTATATTAAGAAATGAATATTTTCCTTTTTTGTTCTACTTTTCCAAGAGAAAAAAAAGACTGTATCATGTTGATGGGTGTACAATTCCCAGGGTTTCAGTTGTTGTTGCTTCTGCTGATGTGTTTGAAGCAAGTCCAAGTAACGGCACAACAATCTGTTCTACCAGAGGCCAAGGGGACAACGTTGTTCTACGTTCCAACACACAGTACAGAGAAACCATGTAAGGAATGGTTCCATGGCAGAAACATCAGTTTTTTTTTTTTTTTAATTCTGATTTATTGAAAAGAATTTTTCAACATTGTATATCATGCAGTAGGACATTTTTGATATAGAAAAAGCAATGAAATGACAATAACATGGTGTTGGTATAAAAATACACATGAGAAAAGGAGAACTGACATATTGGCATAATAACTGTGATTCGGATTCTGAATATACATTAATGATTTTCCCCTTCGCTTCCAGTAGGTGGTTCCTCTAGTAAGGAGAGGGGATATTAAGGCTCCGAGTATGCATTCAATTTTTTAATGTCGGAAAAGGAGGAAGAGAGTAAAGGAAAAGAGATGAAACAGTAAGAAAGGAGATGGAGAGAAAGGATTTTCCAGCTTCCGCCCTTGATCCTCGAGATAAAACTCGATATTTGTGGGTGGGTATTCTTTCAACCATCTGTTATTTGTTTATTTGAGTGAATTATTACTACTGCCATTTCTTTCTTGGCATGAACTTAGCTTATCTATGTATGTTTTATTTGACTTACCCACCAATTGCCGTTGTCCAGCACCGTCCGGCACCGTTGAGGAGCGAGACCGGCCCCTGCCCATCCGCCACTATCTGCGTGTTGTTACTTCTTTATTTTTTGGTGTTTTCCCTTAACCTGATGCGAAAATCTGTGGTCTTTTATACATCTCCTGAGTGTGAGTTAACAGACCAGGCCAGGGAATTGTTCCCCCTTCCTCACAGGATTCCTTGTTTAACTTACTCTTGTATCAATGCTTTATATCTGTCTGTTTCCTTAAACTGGGTCCAATAGAACCATTTCTGGCTATGTTTCTGGGAGTCCTGTGAGTTTAATGTTTTGTAGCCCTCGAATTTCTCAATTTCTGAGATCTTTCTAACCCAGTCTGAGATTTTGGGGGGTGACTGCTTTTTCCAATTCAATGGGATTAACATTTTGGCCGTGTCTAGCATTATTGGTGTAATGGATTTCTTATATCTCCAAATTGGGCTGTCGGTGTGGTGTAAAAGGAGGTTTAGTGGTCTATCTGGTATGTCTATATCAGTTATGATCTTAATGGTTTCCCTGATCTGGGTCCAGAAGCTTTTTAATTTGGGGCATTCCCAGAAGATGTGAGACAGACTCCCCGTGTTTTCATTACACCTCCAGCAGATGGGTGGGGTTGATTTGTAAATTTTGGCTAGTTTATCAGGAGTTCTATACCATTTGCTTAGTAATTTGTAATTTATTTCATGTATTTTACAGCATACTGAGGTAGAGTGCGCCAATCGAACAATTTTCTCCCACTCTTCTTCTTTAATTATAATACCCAGTTCCTCTTCCCATTTATTTTTGAATGTTCCGCTTGGCGGTGTTCTATTTTGTAGTATGCTTTTGTATAAGTATGATATGGTTCTCCTCGGGGCGTTTTTCGATTCCCACAGTTTTTCCATTGGTGTGGGTGTTTCTTTGGATGTTAGATGTAGCCTGTTCTTTGTTATAAAATGTCTCACCTGTTCAAGTCTATATTTGTCTAATTGGGAGGTAGGTGTGTTGGGGAACAGAGTTTCCCATGATGGGACTGTTGAGTTGGATAGAAAGGAGAAGATTTCTAAGTGGTTCTTTATTGGCCAGTTATTGTAGGGCTGTGGAGATAAGCCTGGGGGGAAATTTGGGTTCCCCAAAATAGGGGTGTATCTTGAGGGTAAGTGTATCCATTTTCCGCTTTTTACTAGTTTGTCCCATATCTGGAGTGTAAATTGAAGTTTGGTATCTGTTTTGTCTGTTATATTTCGCTCTGAGGGTGACAGCCATGGTAGGGCCATTAGAGGTGTTTTTGAGGACTCTTGTTCTATGTCTATCCATAGTTTGCATTTATCGAAAAAAGCCCAATCAATACATCTATTAATTTGTGCCGCCTGTATATATATTTCCCAGTCAGGGAGACCCGTTCCCCCTGTTTGTTTGGAAGCTGTTAGCTTTGAGGCTGCTATCCGTGGGTTCTTGTGATTCCAAATATATTTAATGATCTGCCTTTTCAATTTCTGTATGGTGTGTTTGGGGGGAGGGTAGGGGATTGTCTGGAATAAATAAAGCATTCTAGGGAGAATGTTCATTTTGGTTATGTTTATTCTCCCAAACCAAGATAGCTGTGGTTTTTCCCAGTTTTTTAAGTCCTGTTGGATCTTTTTCAGTAGGTCGTCATAATTAAGTTTGACTGTCTGAGTTATAGAGGTATAGATTTTTAGCCCTAAGTATGTGATGCAGGGTTGTGTGTGCTTGAACGGGAAGTTTGCCATTAGGTCTGTGTATTCCTCTCTGGGCATGGTGACATTAAGGGCCTCTGATTTGGTTGGGTTGATCTTGAAATTGCTCAGGTTAAAAAACCTTTTGAATTCTTCCATCAAGTTCGGTAGGGATATTCGGGGGTTGCTGATAAAAAATAATAAATCATCCGCATAAGCCGCTATTTTGTGTGTTTTTTCTTTAATTGTAAGGCCCGATATGTTGGGGTTTTTCCTCACTTGGTTTAGGAAGCTTTCGATTGATATTGCGAATAAGAGAGGGGATATTGGGCATCCCTGACGGGTCCCATTTGAAATTGAGAAGGGGCGGGAGAGTGTTCCGTTAATTTTTAGTTTTGCTGTGGGGTTTGAGTATAAAGTTAAAATCTGGGTCAGTATTTTGGGTCCTAGTCCTAGCGTTTTTAGTGATTCTGACAGGAAGAGCCAATCCACTCTGTCGAATGCCTTTTTGGCATCCGTAGAGAGGATCATGAGTGGTATTTTTCTTTTCTGTCCGTAGTGCATGAGTGCAAATAATTTGTTGGTGTTGTCTCTGGCTTCACGGCCCGGGACAAAGCCAACTTGCTCTTGGTGGATGAGAGCTGGGATTAAGCTTTGGAGTCTTTGTGCAATTACTTTTGAGTACAGTTTGAGGTCAACGTTTAGTAAGGAGATGGGTCTGTATCCTGCTGGGTCTTGTGGGTCCTTGCCTTTTTTGTGGATGAGGGTAATATGTGCTTCGAGTGCTTCTTTGGGTATGGGTTTGGTTTCTGAGATGGAGTTAGCCGCTTCCACTAGATGTGGTATAATTAAATCTCCAAATTCCTTGTAATAAGAGATAGAAAAACCGTCTGGGCCTGGGGCCTTTCCCACTTTTGCATCTTTTATTACTTGCATGAACTCATTTTTAGTGAGGGGTAATTCTAGCTTTTGGGTTTGCTCTGGGGAGAGTCTGTCTAGTCCTGCTTGTTTTAAGTAGTCCCTTATCCTTTCCAGCTTATTTGTGTTTTGTTGGTCTGAAGTGTGGTGTTGTGGTAATTGGTATAGTTTTGTGTAGTATTCTCTGAAGATTTCTGCTATTTCTGCTGTTTTGTATACTGTTTCTCCCTTTTTGTCTTTGACTGCGAGAATGTGGTTTTGCGTTTGCCTTCTTTTTAGTGCTGATGCCAATAGTTTGCCGCATTTGTTTCCGTGTTCGAAAAAAAGCTTTTTATTCCAGTCTATAGCTTTCTCTGTATATGCCGTATATATGTTTCGTAATTGTACTCTGGTCCTGGTGAGAGAAACATCAGTTTAAGTGGCAGAAGTCTTGACGAGTTCCCACAGTGCCTTCCTGGTGACACAGAAACTCTGGACTTGAGTAATAACAACCTGACGACAATCACTCAGCCCCAACTATTGAAGCTTTCTCAGCTGCAGAGACTGGTTCTGAAGAACAACCAAATCCAGGAAATTTATTGTAGGAGCGATGTGCTGGAAAACCTGCAATATCTGGACCTCAGCTCTAATAGTTTCTCTGACGTCCCACGGTGCAGCAACCTGCAGAAGCTCCAGTGGTTGTCCCTCGCAAGAAACCCAATTTCCAAAATCTACAATTTTGCTTTTATTAGTTTTCCCAGTTTGGTGTTTCTTAACTTATCTTACACAGAGCTTGGGAGGAGTGGCCCTGGAGACCCACGTCCTCTCTCCTTTGTTCATAAAAAGACGCTGGATATGTCATTTATTCAGATACTTGATCTTAGTGGTACTTACCTTAGCGACAGTAAGTTGGTTACAAAAGGTTCAGAATGCATGGGTGGGATAATGATGATCATTTTCGCATTTATTTGTGATTATTGTATTATTGATCTCACTAGGAAGCGTGTGGGTGGAAATGACGTGTAACGTTCTGATAAATAACAAATATTGAATCTTTGCATAAAAGTCCATTTGTCTGTTGCTTGCAATTTGAGTCCAGGCTGTAGCTATGCTGCCACAACCCAACATATCAATGCTCTTGCCCTGACACTGTGTTGTAATCATGCAGAGACCCAGGGTCTTGCAGTGTTCAGAGGTTGTCCAAGCATTCAAGGGACAGTCCCCTAGGGTTTTCTCATAGGAAATAGTGGAATAGTGAATATATCCAAGTAAAATGCTATGATCAAATCATAATAAGTAATTTTTGTGTTTTAGTTCACTTTTCTTGGAGCTTTAGCCTGAAAAACCTGAAGGAACTTTATCTTCGCAATATGATTAACATAAAAACTCTGGAGGTGGACTTCACTAAACAGTTTCCAAGGCTCGAGCTCCTAAATTGTGCACATTCCAGCGCTCTCACATCAGTCAGTTCTTCTTTGTTTGAAGGTGGATCTCATCTGAAGTATATCGACTTTGAGAAGTATGAACTCCCCCATTTGAGATTTTGTTTTAATTATTCAGCACTGTATACACTTTATATAGCCTCCTGCTAAAAATCAATGTATGGAGAGGTTGACACAAACAACTATATGGTTGCAACTTTCCTGTAGATATAATTATTGTCATTGTAGTAATTATCACCTTGATAGTGTGATTTGCAACACTGAGAACAACAAGACCCAGTTTTGGTGGCAAACTAGTAGCAGAGTGGAGTAACCCGGAAATTCAGAGCCCATTCCAGAGAAATAACTAGAAACACTGCTACAGTTCATTGGTTTCTATTGTACCATGGCCTACTCTTCTCTGCTTTTTGCCTCATATGCAGCCTTTTTAATAATAACTGCCTTAAGTGATTGATTGATTGATTGATTGCTGGATGATGGATGGGTAGATAGACAGATTGACAAATTATGGAAGGATAGATGATGAATGAATGGAAAAATTGATAGATAGATGATGGATTGATGATGGATGGGTGGATGTTGGAAGGGTGGATATATAGACAATGGATGGATAGATGATGGATAAATAGATAGATGATGGATAGGTGGATAATTACAGACGCTTGATAGATGGATGATAGATGGATGGTGATTGGATATATGATGGATAGATAGATGATGGATGGATAGATATATGATGGGTAGATATATGATGGATAGTTGGATAGATGATGGATGGATAGATGTTGGAAGGGTGGATAGATGATGTATGGATGATGGATGGGTAGATGGATCGATGATAGATGGATAGAAGTTGCTAAATGCACCAAACCATAAGTAAAAACTATTGGGGCAGTAAATTAGTGCTCTTCATTACAAAGATAGACAATCTTTTGCATTTTCACCTGAACTCCCTACCCCAGTGGAACATCAGTTCTGCTCATGTGAGCCTTGTTCTTCTTGGGAATCCTTTGGCCTGCAACTGTGATATTACCTGGATTGTTTCTGATCAGATAAATGTAACACTTATCAGGTAATAATAATTGTGCTTATAGTACACAAAAATATGAAAAAAAGACCCAACATGGGAAAAAGTCCCACTCAGTTACTCCAAACAATAAATCAGCAGTCATGACCAATTACTATTATGGATTATTATGCATCTACATAGTCACCCCTATAGTGTCCAGTTAATGGGGTTTAATCACCGATTTAGTAAACCACCAGTTTAGGAAAGAACTAGCTATCAACCTTTACCCAACACCTACCATGGCCGGTCAAGCAGAACCATTAAGTGGTACAAGACGTGGCCATGATTGGAGCACATCTATCCATGGCGACTAGATAAAAGCACATGTGCAGGGCCACACTGACCAAATGACTAGATGCCCCCGAGACACTGGATGACTAAGTGACTGCTAATATCATGGAACAGCTTTTTGCTGATTTGGTAGGTAGGAAAGGATTGGCAGATGATTTGCATTGACTTGTGGCAAAAGCCTAATTTATTCCCCTTAATATGTTACTATTTATGTTTCTGCCCATGAAAAGATTTCATTGCCTTGGTCAGAGCTGTCCAACTAGAGGCCCATGAGCTCTATGTAGTTCTTCAGTCTGCACATGGGCTGTATACTATTGATGTGGGGCTCAAGAAAAACTCAACCCAACCCTAACTTTCAAAACCTTAATCTGCATCCAACAGTAAGACAATCATCCCATACCTGTGTTCTGTACGCTACTTCTGTGCATGCCTCCAAGATTAGGGGTAATGCCCAGTGTGACCCCCCAAATTTCAATTCAGATCTGCCCAATTCAGTGGGTTTTGAGTCAAGCAACTAATCACTGCTGCTTACAGAGCTTTACACTGGGAAAAAATTCTAATGCAGTCCAGGAACTAGTGTATTTATTAATAAATTAAAGAGAAGGAAAGGAGTACAGCTCTGTCCATGAAAGATTTCAGTTACATAAAAATATGATTGTGTCCAGTGACATAAAGATAAAGGAGTGTCTCGCCCGTAGAGATTACAACCTAGATAAATCAATAGAAATATCATGACTGTCTTTTGAATCCAAACTCAAAAAAGTTGCAGCATTTTCAAAAGGCCTTGCAGAAGAGCCTGGATGTTGCATGTAGAACATTATCTGCTGGAGGACAGTAGCTGTACATCTGGCCGATTGCTGAAGTTCTACAGTTTGGTTCTTGATCAGAGGATAATGACTTCCTTTCTCTTTCCTTTAGGGCCAATGAAACGTTGTGTAGACAAGAGAACGGACTTGAAGTTTCACTTATGCAGTTACATGACGGGTGCCAAATAAACCCAAGTCCATATGATGCAGATAATAACACAGTGATGGCAACAAATAGTCTGAACGGCTCAGTCCTCTCCACTTCTACAGCGAGAACTCATCCTCATGAAACAGTTTCTATAGACAGTGCGACTCTCACACAAAAAGTGGAAAAGAAGACGGACATTATCACGGTTTTCAAGCAAACGCCGTCATCCTCAGGCTCATTAAACAGACAGCCCCCAAGTTCTGCCACTCAGGCTACTACTTTACAATCAGAACTCATAACTGGACCCACAAGGAGCTTTGGGAAGTCAGAAACTACAACGCAATTTCCAGGCACGTCAAGCTTCACCCCAGCTACAAGTACAATAACTAGGCCTGTTGGACAAGAGATAAACCAGTTGCCCCCGGGTACAAAAACCAACATTCCTGCCCCAGCAGACCCTGTGATTACAACCCCTGCAGACACCTCCAAACACCGTGTTATGAACTTCAGCACCTGGCACCATGCTCCTGCCCCGGTTTGTCTGGGGACCACGTTCTTCCGTTTCCTCCAAGGATTCAGGGGGCATCAGAGGTGACAGACACATCCGCCCAGGTCCACTGGTGCGCCCCCAATTCCGAAGTAAGAAAGTATCAGCTTATTTATCATCCCAAGGGAGACAACAACCAGACTGTCGTTGACAACATCTACGTGACATCAAGGAAATACACACTATACAACCTTGCACCTGACACAATGTACCACATTTGTGCAGTGAGTTTCAACAAAACAGGATCAAGTCGTCCGCTGAATGACGAGCCCTCCAGATCCCCCTGCACAACATTCAGAACTAAACCAAGTTATGTAGGAATACTGGCTGCGTTATGCACAGTGGCTGGAGTAGCAGTAGTGGGAATAGTCATATTGTCTGTCTGTCTGTATAAAGCCTGTAGAAATAACCTGGTTAATCAATATGATACACGTCTCGTCTCCTACAAAAACCCGGCATTTGAATACCAATTAAATATCCCATCGTACAATTAACACTTGCCTAATTGGCACCCAAATGCTAGTATCCAATCCTGTAATGAGAGTAATGTTACTGATGGATATAGAATGACTATACACTATATAGGTACATGGACATCCCTATCTGATTATTGGAATTGGCCATTCATTGTTGCTACCACATTATACAACTACTATTCTGCCTTTCCTACTTTGTGTCCCGGCAAAGACATTTTCCTGTTCAAGCACAGTAGCGCCCCCCATGCACAAAGCCAGGTCAGTACAGAATGGGTTTGTTGAGATGAGAATGGAAGAACCTCACTGGCCTACAAAGAGCCCTGTCTTCAACCCAACTGGTTAAGTAGCAGACCCTGATGGTTACCCTTGATCATATGCACATCACAGGGGTCCACAAACCTTTTTACATGAGCCACACTCAAATGTAAAAAGAGTTGGGAGAGCCACACAAACATGAAAATGTCCTTGGAGGTTGCCTATTGTTGGTTATTTGGTGGATCCATATGGGCTGCCAGTCACCGGGAGCAACATTCAAGGGTTGGGGAGCAACATGTTGTTCATGAGCTACTGGTTGGGGATCACTGCTCCAGGTTGAATTGGAAACACCAATAAGAACTATGGATGCAGTAAATCCGAATCTAAGTGTCAGGCCAAAACAAATCTTTAAAATCATGTGACAATTTAGGATTCAGTCGATGATACTAAATTGTGCAGAACTATAGGTTCCATGCAGGGTGCTGACACTTTGCACAGTGATTTGTCTGGGAAACTGGGCAGCAAACTGGAAAATGAGCTTCAATGTTGATAAATGCAAAAATAATCTAAATGCAAGTTATACACTAAATGTCAGTGTGTTGGGAGTTTCCTTAAGTGAGAAGGATCTTGGGGTTTTTATAGATAACAAGTTGTCTAATTCTGGGCAGTGTCTGTAGCTACTAAAGCAAATAAAGTTGTGTCCTGCATAAAAAAGGGCATAAACTCAAGGGATGAAAACATAATTGTACCTCGATCCCTAGTAAGAGCTCATGTGGAGTATGCAGTGCAGTTTTGGACTCCAGTCCTTAGGAGGGATATAAATGAGCTGGAGAGAGTGCAGAGACTAAGTGCAACTAAACTGGTTAGAGGGATGAGACTGGGACACTTCAATTATGAGACTGGGAGACTGTCCAGGTTGGGCTTGTTTTCTCTGTATTACACTAAATACATTAGAGGACATTATAGACAAATATTACCCATAAAGAGGATCCGCACCAGAGGCCACCCCTTCAGACTAGAAGAAAAGGACTTTCATTTAAAGGAACAGAGTAGGTGGTTCTTCACAGTGAGGACAGTGAGGTTGTGGAATGCACTGCCGGGTGATGTTGTGATGCTCATTCTGTTAATGACTATGAGGGCAGAGACCTGGGGCAGAGACATGGGACAGACATATAATGGCAGAGACATATTGGCAGAGACGTGGTGCATTTCTCTGGGCCTGGGTTTCAGTGGATGTTGGTGTTTATGAAACCCCCTTGCAGGTCCAATGTGGATTCATCTTTAGCTCATAACAGGATTATAGAGAAGGGAAAACATAATGGAATAGGTCACTCCAGATCTCACCTGAACTTCAGGCTGAACCCCATCAGCTCCCAGTGGGGACAGTGACAGTTTGGAGACAGTGACAGTTTGGAGACAGCGGGATTATTAGACATAGAAATGAGCCGCCGCTATGGAGTAAATTATTTCCAACCGCTCAATCCCATCATCACATCATGTGCCTGAGCCTACAGACCCCAATCCTCTCACATTGACTTTACTGTTCTACTAGAGACTCTACACGTCACAATCGCTCCAGCCTGGGCTCAGGCATCGGCTCCAGGACAAGGTCCCCACCCACCAGTTATCAGCACCCACCAGTTATCAGCACCCACCAGTTATCAGCACCCACCAGTTATCAGCACCCACCAACGACAAGTAATCCTACGTCAGTTATATGTCCATTGTCCAGAATTTGTTTTGTATCAGAAATGTTACAAAACGTTATATTTTATTATTCCTCCTCCATTAAACACACTCGGAAACCTTGGGCTCATTTACAAATACAAAACTTTATATTTACAGCAATTACTTGCCAAAGTGACATAGTACAGATACAGGGTCCATTATCCACAAAACTCCAAATTACGGGAAGGCCGTCTCTCATAGACTCCATTTTATCCAAATGTTTGATTTCCTTTTTCTGTATAATAATAAAACAGTAGTTTGTACTTGATCCCAACTAAGATATAATTAATCCTTATTGGAAGCAAAACCAGCCTATTGGCTTTATTTCATGTTTATATGATTTTCTAGTAGACTTAAGGTATGAAGATCCAAATTAAAGAAAGATCCCTTATTCAGAAAGCCCTAGATCCTGAGCATTCTGGATAACAGGTCCCATACCTGTAATAATAAAACAGTAGATTGTACTTGATCCCAACTAAGATATAATTAATCCTTATTGGAGGCAGAATCCTTGTGTGTAAATAATGTATAAAGGGGCGGTTCACATGTCAGTATGATGCAGGGAGGGATAATCAGAAACAATTTGCAATTAGTTTTTAATTTGTGTTTTTAGTTATTCAGCAGCTCTCCAGTTTGCAATTTCAGCCGTCTAGTTGCTTGGGTCCAAATTTCCCTAGCAACCAAGCATGGATGTGAATAAGAGACTGGAATATGAATAAGAGAGGCCTGAACAGAAAGATGAGGAATAAAAAGTAACAATACATTTGTAGCCTTACACAACATTTGTTTTTAGATGGGGTCAGTGACCCCCATTTGAAAGCTGGAAAGTGTCAGAAGGCAAATTATTCAGCTGTAAAAAAATAAAGACCAATTGAAAAATTGCTTAGATTTGGCCTCTCTATAACATACTAACTTAAAGGCAAACTTCCCCTTTAACCGATTTAAGGCATGGAGAAAATTATAGAAAGATCTATCTGGAAAACCCTAGGTCTGGATAGCAGGTTCCATCCCTGTAATAAGAGGCACTTCAGTTTACACTAATAATCTCACACAAACAAGCTGTATGTGCGGGAGGAGAGTGACATCACACACGAAGATATGAGAGAGAGAGTCAGCGAGAGAGTCAGCG
>CM044439.1:1807340-1822490 GCA_024363595.1 Xenopus borealis
ATTGCTGCTATTGACAAGCTGAAACTTTAGCCTCCTGCAATAAGTTCACTATAGAAAACAAGGCATTTTTAACCATTTTTTTTAGGGTTCAGATCTCCTTAAAAAAAGTGATATACAACAAGAGAGATGCCAACAACGGCACTAGAACACAATCCAACATCTTGTAATCAGCTCTTTAATCCATTCTATGTTCTGAATCAATATGCCGGGAGGACTGAAATGCTTTAAACTCGAATAAATGAAAGAGAGAGAAAATAAATCCAGAAATCCCTAGCAGGCTCGTTCTACAGAACACGCATGATTAAAAGGCACTCACTTTAAATTCTCCGAAACTGTTTTTCCTTTGTTATAGTGCCCCCCTACAGGGTTAGCAGCAGCGATGATAGATGTCCTGGCTGGGAGGCTGCAGACAATTCCAGCTTTAGCCAAACTAATGCTCTGCTGTTCCATCGCTTCCAGTAACGCCTGGTGCTGGTTCCCCATCTTATCAAACTCATCTATTCCACATATACCTAAAAGAAAAAAAAACATCAAATCAGGTATTTAATGACATTTATTAAAAAGATTTATAACAATTTGTTTGGGGTTATTGCTATGTGATTTGTTGTAGATTCTCAGTGTTTGTTAGAAGAAGGGGAAGTTCATGATCATTGGTCAAAATAAAAGATGTTTAACTTGGCCACTAGGTTTTGCAGCCACCTAAAAATTGAAATGAATTCTCAGTTTGCGTAGTAACCCCCATATGCAATAAAAGGTACTAAGGCAGTAACCCATAGCAACCAATAAGATCTTTGCTTTTAAACAGGTGACCAGTAAATGTTACCTTCTGATTGGTTGCTAAGGGTTACTGCACCTGGGCTTTTATTACATAACCCAATAAATGTTTTGTGCCCACAAAGCATTCATCTGCATTTTACTCTGCAGAAGGGCCAGACAGTGAGAACTACCCTTGGCAGCACTAGGGATGCATCAAATCCAGGATTCTGTTCAAGATTCGGCCTCTTTCAACAGCATTCATATTCGGTCAAAACTAAGTGCCTGACCAAACTGAATCCGAAAAAATCACATTTCGTCACATAAACAAGGAATTCAAACATTAATTGTGTTCTGTGCCCGTGGTTCTCTTTCCACCTTTTTCCCCTAATTTACAGATGCTAATTAGGGTTCGGCTGAATGTTTCACAAAACAGTTGATTGGGTGCATCACTAGGCATAACCCACACTCAGTACCTTAGAGAGTAGATTGGTACTGATGATGAGTTAATGAGAACTATTGCTAATCATCTCTTTTTATTAATGCTTCATGTGGTATTAACTGTCCAGTGTGTTCAACTTAAGTTTATTAATCTTAAAGGGACAGTTCACCTTTGTTAGTATGATATAGAATGTCCTGTTTTAAGCAACTTTTCGACTGATCGTCTATTGACATGTTAAAGTTTTATTGACTTGACTTCTGCCTCTGTCCAGCTTACAAATTGGGGCCTATTTAGGCCCTATCCTATAAATACTGTAGCCGATCATTCAAATCACTCCCTGGTTGCTACGGTAAATTTTATTTTAGCAACCAGATCATCACACTCACTCAATGCCCTCTGGTCCAATCACCAGGGATTAATTAATCTGTAAACTTCACTCATATAGAGTAGAAAGATTCAGAATATAAAAGTCAGAAGTAAGGTGCACACGATTCCTACTACATTTATTGATATAATGTTGTGCTGAGGGCCTGGTTATTCATAATGAAAACTGTGCTGAAATTGACACAAGGGAAACATGGAGCTATCACCACCTTGAATGTAGTGTTAATTCCAGGGTCCCCCCCCCCGCAGTGCACAGTATCGATACCTGCCCTAGATTTTGCACCCAAATAACCACACACAACTGCCAGTGTAACTCTGAACTCCAGAAATGACTCTTTCCCCAGTATGTAAGATTCAGCATATGCCAGATTAACACACACTCAACTCTGTTTGTTTTGATGTATCAAACACAATGCTGCACTTGGCTGCTATACACTTGCCAATAGTCTATAACAGACTATTTTCATTCCTGAAATAATCACATTGTTTTGTAAAGTGTCCTTGAGAAGGATATCGTTTAATGTGTTTAACCTTGATCTCCAAGGACAAGTGCCCCGGCTTCCAAGCCAAAGTCTCCGGTTGCGCTGTCTCTGGATAAGGTCACGGTCAGTCCGGAGGTGGTGGTGGTGTTTCCACAAACATAAACACCACGCGGAGCAACGTTGCACACAGCCTGCAAATGATATGTTACTGACATTGCTTTATTCTCATATCACAGGATATGCAGTTTCTTTTCTTGAACATACTCACTCTACCAGTATGTGACAGGATATATGCAATATTGTGTATATATGCACAAAAAAAGTTCTGTATTCATGGGCCTTAAGCTCCCCATAGACGCAACGATCTTTCCCTGTCAAACGACCGATTTTAGGGAAGTCCGACCAATCTGTCAAATTATCGTGCGGTTAGTGCAGGGATCAGGAACCTTGGCTCTCCAGCTGTTAAGGAACTACAAGTCCCACAATGCATTTGCCTTTATGAATCATGACAGACCCCTTCATTGCATTCTGGGACTTGTAGTTCCTTAACAGCTGGAGAGCCAAGGTTCCTGATCCCTGGGTTAGTGGGATACAAACGATCATTCATCTTACGATTTTTCGTCCAACATTGGTCTGATGATTGATCAGCCAGGTTAGAAAATCTTTATGGGTCCCCATACAATCTACCTATGTTTGCAGGACAAGCAGGCTGCGATCCTTCAGTTTTGCTGCAATATCACCTGAAATGGTCTTTTTAGTTGATGGACACATCGGACATTTAAACCATCGTTTTGAGACAATCGTGGTCTCACGATAATCATTGGATCTTTCAAAAATCTTTACGTCTATGGCCAGCTTTAGGCAGATAAATGAAAAATATATGTTAAATATAATATATGCAAACATTGGACATGATGCATATAATTAAATACAAAGTACAGAATTATTTTCACTTATGTTTTGTTTGTCTTTCACCTAGACAGCTGTTTTTTAAATTGTTTGATGAGCACGTGTGTGTGTGTGTGTGTGTGTGTGTGCAGGGCCGGTTTTAAGCACATTGGACCAATTTGGCCCCGCACTTATGGGGGCCTCGCTCTAGTGCGAGCTCTGATTCCTATTGCCTTAATTCCCCAGTTGCCCAGCCTACCCCCATCCCCAACTGGCAGCCGTCACTTGGACAGAGGGTAAAGTAGCCACTATTTGCCCATCCAGCTCTGTGACCCTGCGAAAGACAGCAAAAATCCTTCTAGGGGGCCCCACCAAAATGGTTCCAATTGGTCCCCGCACTTGGTACGGCCGGCCCTGTGTGTGTGTATGAATTATACAATCCATGAACATGGTATACTCCAGTAAATCATTAGTTCAGGCCTTTTATAAAGCAGATAGGAAACCCAATAACAGACGCACTCCTGTACTACATAATATGGTGAAAAAAGTGAATACTATTAACAACATTTTGGTCCCCTCTTGGGACCTTTCTCAAGACATATCATGATAGGTCTTATAAAAGGTCCATTTGGGGACTGAAATGGTGACAAATTTCACCTTTATAGGGTTTTTCAGAAGAATAAACATTTTGTCAAAAACCAATTTGTATAAATGAGAGAAAACAAATACGTACTTGCAACATCTGACTTTTCCCTAAACCAGGGTCTCCTACCACAAGTATATGAGGATCTCCTCGGATGGGGATCCTGTTTTTGTCATCTGCATACTTCTGGCAGCCCCCAAAAAGTGCCAGCGACAGGCCTGCTTTGACTAACTGTATGAAATAAAATATCTTGTCACTTTCAAATTTACACAAATACAGATTACATTTAGTTTACACATAAAAGATTACACACTCTTTCTTTCACAGCTGAATACTTTTTAGAGACATTCCTACACGTAGAAAGATTCACATTTACAAAAAGCAATGGAAAGAACTGTAGGAGTAGGAGTGCTTACCTCATGTCCATATATTGTAGGACAAAGTGAGCTGAAACAAGAAAATAAGCATCTTTGTTTAACATCAATTTTTAGAAAATGCTATTTTTTACATTCCGGCAGAAGTCTATACAGAATAACTGAACCAAGACAAGCAATATAAAGCAATATACAGGTATGGGATCTGTTATATTCAGGCTTTTTGCCTGTAACTTTAATCAATACTTAAACAATAAATAAACTCAATAGGATTGTTTTGCCACCAATCTGGATTTGTGAAGCTTCGTTATCATCAGATATAAGACACTGGTTTATTATGACTAGGGATGCACCGAATCCAGGATTCGGTTCGGGATTCAGCCTTTTTCAGCAGGATTCGGATTCGGCCGAATCCTTCTGCCTGGCTGAACCAAATCCGAAATTGCATATGCAAATTAGGGCCACATGACGTTTTGGTACAAAACAAGGAAGTAAAAAATGTTTTCCCCTTCCCACCCATAATTAGCATATGCAACTTAGGGTTTGGATTCAGTTCGGTATTTGGACGAATCTTTCAGGAAGGATTCGGGGGTTCGGCCGAATCCAAAATAGTGGCTTTGGTGCATCCCTAATTATGACAGAGAAAAGGAGATTGAAACAATTAGAATGATTTGATTAAAATAGATTCTATGAGCCATAGCCTTTCCCTAATTTGGAGTTTTCTGGATAATGGGTTTCCAAGACAGATATCCCATACCTGTGCTGTATAGCAGGGGTGCCCAAGAGGTAGATCAGGATCTACCAGTAGACCTTTAGCTGGTGCTCAGTAGATCTCAGGACACAACAAACAGCTTGTCTATATCAGCCTCCTGTTTCATGCTTTTCATTCAGATATTATCATATTAAGGTTACATAATAAATAGTGGTTTAATAATATTTAAGTAATATTTTCCAAGGAACAGAATGCTAACAATGCCTTTATTGATGTAGATCACAATGGGACGATCTCTCGTTAGTAAAGTATGGACATTCCTGCTGTATAGCATGCCAGTATCTCAGTCTCCTCTAGCAGTGATCCAGTACTCACTTGACTATTAACTGAAACAGATTTTCTTGGGCCTGAATTTCCTGGATAGCATAGAGGTCTTTCAGAGAAAAATCCATAGAGGCTCCATGATTGTCACCATCTTCTGTACCTTTGCCTTTTTGTCCTTTGCTGTTACTGACAGAATTGGCCTCGATATACAGAAGGAACATGCATTTGTTATTTTTATTCTTAAAGCCACCTGAAAGAATGGAATCACTTGCATAAGTTTTTTTTTCCTTTTATGCTTTCAGAATATTCTACTGCTTCTATTGGCTCCCTGACACATGAATCTTTACTACCTTGTACATAGAAATACTCTGAAACTACCAAAATGGTCTTGGAATTTCAGTTTACATCATACATCACCAAAAAGCCTTTTATAGTGAACATCCCAGTGATTCGGCAGGTTTAAGGTGGCGATGTGTCGAACACAAATTTTCTAAAGAGGCAATACTTCGATTTTCGAATGGTTGAATTTTAAAATTCAATTCAAACTGAATTTTTGCCTATTCAATGGTCGAAGTAGCCAAAGATTACTTCAAAATTCGTATTTTTTAATTGTTATTTTCACTTCAACCCTTAGTAAATCTGCTTAGAGGAACATTTATCAAGGGTTGAATTTTAAGTTCATAGGAGGTTTTTTGTTTTTTTTTAACTCACATGAATTAGATTTAACTCGAAATTCGAATATTCGACTATTAATAAAATTGAATATGTAAAACTCGGAGGCATTTTATCTGTCTTGGATGAGCCACACAGTTGTGTTAATTTGCTCCGTTGCAATTATGTTTTACGTGGCATAAATCCTAGCTGATGGATCTCTTCTATTGTAGTGCAAGAATACTAATAACTTTTAAAAGAAGGTTCTCTGAACTAGCACAGCCCTTCCTTCTAGGGGGGAGATTCATCAAAGGGTGAAGTTCCGCCACTAGAGGGAAATTCCACAGCTCTCAATTCATTTCTATGGGATTTTGCGTATTCATCAATAGGTGAAGTGAAAGTTCACCCTTTAAAGGGAAACTGTCATGGGAAAACATGTTTTTTTTAAATGCATTAGTTAATAGTGCTGCTCCAGTAGACTTCTGCACTGAAATCCATTTCTCAAAAGAGCAAACAGATTTTTTAATATTCAGTTTTGAAATCTGACATGGGGCTAGCCATTTTGTCAGATTCCCAGCTGCCCCTGGTCATGTGACTTGTGCCAGGAGGGAACTTCTTTCTGGCAGGCTGTTGTTTTTCTTTCTCAATGTAACTGAATAGTACGCAGTGGGACATGGGTTTTACTATTGAGTGCTGTTCTTAGATCTACCAGGCAGCTGTTATCTTGTGTTAGGGAGCTGTTATCTGGTTACCTTCCCATTGTTCTGTTGTTAGGCTGCTGGGTGGGAGAAAGGGAGGGGGTGTTATCACTCCAACTTGCAGTACAGCAGTAAAGAGTGATTGAAGTTTATCAGAGCACAAGTCACATGACCAGGGGCAGCTGGGAAATTGACAATATGTCTAGCCCCATGTCAGATTTCAAAATGAAATATTAAAAAATCTGTTTGCTCTTTTGAGAAATTGATTTCAGAGCAGAATTCTTCTGGAGCAGCACTATTAACTGATTGATGCATTTAAAAAAAAAAAATTCCCATGACAGGATCCCTTTAATGAATACACCTTTAAAAATCCCATAGAAATGAATTGAGAGCTGTGGAATTTCTCTCTAGTGGCAGAACTTCACTCTTAACGTCACTCTTTGATGAATCTACCCCTAAGCATCTATATATATGTAGAATACATCAAGGGGCAATATTCACTAGGAATTTTTCACGTATTCCTGATATTGCGAAGTCTTACAGCTCTGGATGCACAATGTACTTTCAACTAGTGGTTTGCAGACCCTTTAAGAAATATATATAATACACATACCGTCTCTTGTATTTGATACTTTGACAATGCCTGTTACAGTAATCATGTCACCAGGAACACAGCTGTCTACCAGATCCTGAATTAGTTCACACTCAACTGTTCTTGGAATTCGACCTGCCTCTCGCTGATCATCCGACATCAGCTCCTGGACTCTATTCCCATAAATACAAGGCACACATTAATATTGCGCATAATTCATTTTAAACATATAACGTACTGAAGGTAAACAGGTGCTGAATGCAGTGTATCACCATCAAATCAGTTGTTTTCAAACAATGAAACACCATTGGGAAATAACAAAAAAAAAACATGAGACAAGTGTAGACTGAAGGTTGCCTGATTTTTTATCATCAGCTTCATTATTGCCCGCCAATTAATATGCATACATTTAAATTCTATAGTGCCACACTGTTGTTAATCTAATCTATAATCTAATCTGGATTCCAAAAGGATGATGCATGTCAGTGAATACATCACAAAACATCATAGTGCTATTCAGTGGGCAGATGCAGGACATGGAGCCCTTTCACTAGGACTTACATTACATACCTCATATCAATATGGAAATAATGTTCGGTTTGACTTTCATGATTGTTGTGTACAGAGTAACTGCTATTAACAGGCAACAAATGAAAGTGAAGCTGCAGCAGAACAAGCACAGTGCCTTTGTTTTTGGGGCTTTATAGCAAAGACTTTGATCTGGGACAGACCTGAGATACAAGAGGCACATCTGAAAATAAAACTGCGTAGGTGGGCTAGATAAAGGATATGCAAATGTGCTGTCTTGTGATATTCATACACAGGTGTACATACAAATGTAGCAGTCTGTTATATATATATATCTTTCTATCTATCTATATATATATTTATATATCTACTTGGATGGAAATGCTAATCTATGGACACTGCACCCAGGCATATATGCACAAGGTGTCATGAGTGCCGACTTTCCAATGGAGGTATATATATATATATATATATATATATATATATATATATATATATATATATATATATATATATATATGGGATTCATAAAGGACTTACTTGATGGTTTGCCAGTCCACAGTTACAGTGAGTGGGGAACTTCTGTTTGCAGTAAATGAGCGCCCCCGACATTCTGGAACAGGGCACTGCAACAATAAAGCCATGATTTAATTCACACACTGAAAGTAGATTCACTCTAGTTGAAAGCAGTACTTATTTGTTTGACTAAAAGAAAAAGTGGGCTAGATACAATCTAGAGGTTTTCCAGACCTTTGTGTAGTTATTGGATGGCCCCCAGCATTTCATGGACCCTAAACTTATCCAAACAGATTCATTTTAAGTGAAATTCCAAACATTAAATAAGGGTCAGATTTATCGGTGTCAAAATTCACACTTTAATTTTAACCGCCCAATTTGAATGTAAGATTAATCAAACCTTGACCCTGGAAGCAGTTCTAATTTGAATATTCTCTACCTAAAACCTGCCTAGTTAATTTACAAGTCAATGAATACGTCAATTGCCATCCTGACATTCGAGTTCATTCTAGAGGGAAAACTCGATTCAAATTTTTGGGTTGGAACTATTCGATCAAATATTAGATGTTTGAATTTCTTCTTAAATAACCTCCAATTTGAGTTGTCAGTACATTCAAATGGGAGGTTATTTATTTCACTAAAAAATCACAAATTCGATCTTTTATAAATCTGCCCATTAGTGTTCACCACCAAATCCCAAACTGTTTAGCCTTTAGGGCCTCCATTGTACTATATAGGTACCGGAACTAGTTTCTATTAAAGGGGTTGTTCACCTTTGAGTTAACTTTTAGTATAATGTAGAGAGGGACATTCTGAGACAATTTGCAATTGGTTTTCATTTTTTATTATTTGTGGTTTTTGAGTTATTTAGCTTTTTATTCAGCAGCTCTCTAGTTTGCAGTGTCAGCAATTTGGTTTCTAGGGTACAAATTACCCTAGCAACCATGCACTGATTTGAATAAGAGACTGGAATATGAATAGGAGAGGGACTGAATAGAATGATAAGTAATAAAAAGTAACAATAACAATACATTTGTAGCCTTACAGAGCATTTGTTTTTAGATGGGGTCAGTGACCCCCATTTGAAAGCTGCAAAGAAACAGAAGAAAATTGCAAATCATTAAAAAACGATGAAAAATAAATAATGAAGACCAATTGAAAAGTTTCTTAGAATTGGCCCTTCTACAATATACTAAAAGTTAACTTGAAGGTGAACCACCCGTTTAACAATAAAATACCATTTAAGTAGATAAAATGTAGAGAAAGACAGTTACCTTTGTTGGCACAGTGTACTTTCCATCGGGAAGAGGAAAACTCTGAATGTCACCACACATGTTGCAGGAAAAAGCCATTTTAATGCACAAGGGCTTGATGTTACTGACACGAACCACCGTCCCACGCAGAGCAACATATTTGCCGTACAAACTTGCCCTGAGATTTTTTAGAGGTGTCAGAGGATCGTAATTAAATACTCTGAAACAAAATAAAATACTTTGTTGTGACATCTCCAAGTGAAGCTGAAGTGAGATTTTGTGAATGTCATGGGGTTGACGTTAGTACCTGGCATGAATAAAGGGCACATTAACTATAGGCGCTTCCTCTGTTCTGAGGCCCTCCTGCTGCTGCAGATCTGCTGCATGTCTCTCGAGATCTCTTGTCAATACCTGATTTAATTAAGAGATGTGTTAAACAGTATGATTGCAGACAGAATTAAATCATAAAATGTGCTATAATAAAATTAGAAATATGTTTTTATTGGCTATAGAAAGAAATCAATAAAACCATTAGTAACAGTAAATTGTAGCCACCAGGTAAACGCCAAGTATATTCTAAAAATTATAGGGATATGGCCGAGTCCCCGAATCCTTTGCAAAAGATTCGGCCAAATACCAAACCGGATCCTAATTTGCATATGGAAAAGGTGGAATTTGTTTTTTACTTCCTTGTTTTGTGATGTAAAGTGACGTGGTTTCCCCCGCCTCTAATTTCCATATGCAAATTTGGATTTGGTTCGGCCAGGCACAAGCATTCTGCCAAATCTGAATCCTGCTGAAAAAGCCTGAATCCTGGCCGAAGCCCAAACCGAATACTGGATTCAGTGAATCCTTAAAAAAATTACTAATGAAGGTTTTTGAGAGCTGAACCCCAGTTACTGCTGAATTAGAATTTCTTGGTAACAAGCTTTACAGAGAAAGGGGATACAAACAAAAGACATTTCAGTTTGTAAATACTTGATGTATAGCTAGACCCATGCACTCCAGTATTTTTTCAGGCATGTCTTTAAGCTCAGAGGACAAAGGAATTGATGCAGAAAGGTCTTCATCTTGCAGGAGTTCTTTGTAGTCCACAAGAATACTTCCCTTTCTTTCAATTTCATCCTGTGGAATACAGATTTTGATTCAAAAGTTTCACATCCTTCATTCAGTACAGAAATGCATCTCTGTGGTCATTGCCTTATTGACTCTTATGACCTTCCCTACTATTATAATTTGCTACTTTCTATGCTAATGTTTACACACACATAGCTTCAGATAAAGTACTACAGTATCAGTGCTCCCAAAAGTTCTACAAAATACATACATGGGACAGTGATATTGAAATAGGGGTAAACATACAGAAAATTCAAAAACTTCCTGCCCAGTTATCTTTGGGAAAATTATAGACACGGGGTGTATTAAACATCAAGTGAAGTTTTTATGCATCATATGAAAACTGCACATAAACGCTTTATCAGTGCTTAAAGGCACACTGTCATGGGAAAACATTTTTTTTTTTAATGCATCAGTTAATAAAATGCCAGAAAGCAGTTCTCTCCCAAAGTGCTGGCACAAGTCACATGACCAGGGGCAGCTGGGAAATTGACAATATGTCTAGCCCCATGTCAGATTTCAAAACTGAGTATAAAAAATCTGTTTGCTCTTTTGAGAAATGGATTTCAGTGCATAATTCTTCTGGAACAGCACTATTAACTGATGCATTTTGAAAAAAAAATTGTTTCCCATGACAGGATCCCTTTAATTTGTGTATTTTGTCAGGCATACTAACACTGCATGTAAAGAGTTATACACACCGTTATCAAACAAACAGGAAATAACTACAGACTAAGAATTATGAGGCAAGTGTTTAGATTTGTACATTTCAGAACCTTTTTTCTAGGTCTGCATGTAACTGCCTATCCTGGGCCTGAGGGATAAATACAGCTTTAAGCAGACCAGTCACTCATTAAATTGTACCAACACATTTTCCACTATTCTTGTGTTTGCTGTAAATGAATGTGATTAATTTATTCTTGTAAAATACACTGGAAAAGGGCATTTGTCCCTTTCTGTGAGTAGTAAACACATTATACACAGGTCATTGCATTATTTAAATAGAAATAATAACACTGCTATACTGGTAATACAGTCTTGTCCCACTATGGATGAATAACAACATTCCCCAGCCTATTGGGTTTACTTAAGATTAAATTAAGATTTAATTAAGGTATGGAGATCCCAATTACAGAAAGATCCTTTACCCAGAAAACCCCAGGTACCGAGCATTTTGGGTACATGTATATAAGCTTCAACCAATGAATGGCTTGGTACATGACATGTCCGTGTTTACTTACCTTGTCATAAAGTTCAATTTGTTTGTTGAAAAACTTCTCAAAGGCACGAACCTTCTCCAAAAATGGGGAGCCGTCACTGTAAGCTACAAATGGCAAAAGTTAACTGGAATCACAAAAACCACAATGACTTCTTGAAAATATCTGTTAACAGGTATGGAATCAGTCATCCGAAAACCTGGAAAGGCCATAGACAACAACCTATCCAAATAAATCACATTTTCACATTTTTCTGTGTAATAATAAAACAGTATCTTGTACTTGATCCCAACTAAGATATAATTAGTCCTTATTGGAAGCAAAACCAGCCTATTGGCTTTATTTCATGTTTATATGATTTTCTAGTAGACTTAAGGTATGAAGATCCAAATTAAGATATCCATTATCCAGAAAACCCCAGGTCCTGAGCATTCTGGATAACTGGTCCCATACCTGCAATAATAAAACAGTAGCTTGTACTTGATCCCAACTAAGATATAATTAATCCTTATTGGAGGCAAAACCAGCCTATTGGCTTTATTTCATGTTTATATGATTTTCTAGTAGACTTAAGGTATGAAGATCCAAATTACAGAAAGATCCATTATCCAGAAACCTCAAGTCTTGATATTCTGGATAAAAGGTCCCATACCTGTAATAATAAAACAGTAGCTTGTACTTGATCCCAACTAAGATATAATTAATCCTTATTGGAAGCAAAACCAGCCTATTGGCTTTATTTCATGTTTATATGATTTTCTAGTAGACTTAAGGTATGAAGCTCCAAATAACAGAAAGATCCATTATCTGGAAAAGCCCAGGTCCCAAGCATTCTGGATAACAGGTCCCATCCCTGTAATAATAAAACAGTAGATTGTACTTGATCCCAACTAAGATATAATTAATCCTTATTGGAGGCAAAACCAGCCTATTGGCTTTATTTCATGTTTATATGATTTTCTAGTAGACTTAAGGTATGAAGATCCAAATAACAGAAAAATCAATTATCCAGAAAGCCCCAGGTCCCATATCTGTACTTGATCCCAACTAAGATATAATTAATCCTTATTGGAGGCAAAACCAGCCTATTGGCTTTATTTCATGTTTATATGATTTTCTAGAAGGTATGAAGATCAAAATTATGGAAAGATCCATTATCTGTAAATACCCAGATGCCGAGGATTCTGGATTACAGATCCCATATCTGTGTAATGTTTGATATCAGGGAATACTACAACCATAATTCGTAGGCAAGAGTCATAGATTAGCGATATTGATGACTATAAAGCAGTGAGCGCTACATCCCAACCAAAAACAAAAATAGTTTTAGCATATGTGGAATGGCAATCCTGTCATACTGTTTTTCAATGCCTGTTACTTTAACATCACATTCACAGAGAAATGGACAGAAAAGGTTTTCTTCAAATATTAGAGAAACTATCTACTATCTGACATCGTACAGCAAATTGAAAAATACTTCCCTGCTCTATAGATGGGACAGGCAATGAAATGCAATAAAGCAGAGAGAATGATTGATATCAAACTGCAAATAAAAGACTGATTTCTTTTCTTGCCATAGATGGAAATAATCAGTCGATGTCCTTTATCAGAGCTATCATTACTGTCAGTGTTCTGATACATCACACACGTGAACAAAGCTTCCCATTTTCTTTGGTACCTTCAGAAAAATAAAGCTTCCAGCCTTTGTAGGGGATGTATTTATCTAGTGTCGTCTGTGTCAGCTGAGGCTTAGGGGGAGCAGTTGAAAAACCTACAAAATGAAACAAAAAAAAATCCATAATATAAAAAAATTGTAAGCTCCAACACTCCAAATGTTTCCCTTACACACATAAAAAAATCCATTATTTACCCTTACCGGTATGGTATCTGTTATCCAGAAAGCTCTGAATTCAGAAAGGCCGTCTCCCATAGGCTCCATTTTATCCAAACAATTCAAATGTTTAAAACGGATCTCCATTTTCTGTGTAATAATAAAACAGCAGCTTGTACTTGATCCCAACTAAGATATAATTAATCCTTATTGGAAGCAAAACCAGACTATTGGCTTTATTTCATGTTTATATGATTTTCTAGTAGACTTAAGGTATGAAGATCCAAATTATGGAAAGATCCATTATCCAGAAAACCCCAGGTCCTGAGCATTCTGGATAACAGGTCCCATACCTGTAATAATAAAACAGTAGCTTGTACTTGATCCCAACTAAGATATAATTAATTCTTATTAGAAGCCAAACCAGCCTATTGGGGTTATTTAAAACCCCCATGTCCCAAACAATCTGGATAACGGGTCCCATAACCGTATTTACCTTTTTTGTACAGAAGAATAAAAAAAAAAGAGAAGAGATCAAACGTTAGCTACACAAATACATGAATATGCATAGTATATGGGCAGACAAAGTAATAAGTTATAGTGTGTGGAGATCCATGAAATTTCTATTTCTAGCTCTACTGAGGAGACTTTGATTAAATAAAAATAATTAACTCTGTGTAAACCAGAACCTAATGCCACAAAAAAGTAAAAGTTTATTATACAGTGGGCTTTTTTTGTGGACTGGGGGAGTCTGCCTCCCACACTTGCTCAGCAGAAATAAAGGAAAGTCTAAGGCTAATGACAGATGTGATGCCCCTTCTTTACCTGAACCCAGAACCATTGCATCAAGCCAAGTCCAGACACAAGCAGTGGATTATATCACCAACATGCAAGCGTTTACATTCAGCCCTGAAATTTGCTGTTTGTGTCTGCACCTGGCCCACATTTTCAATCTTTAATCTGTTTAGTGCAATTAATTAAAAACAAAAGGCAAAGAGTGTATTCAGCACAAGCCGCATTCATTGAACTGGGTATACTGCCCCTTTAATTCAGTAATAGAACTTTTCTCTTTGTTAACATTACCTACTGTCTTTGTCTTCTTTTATTGATATTTGTATTGGACAGCTGTGGCTTCACTCCATTTACACATCACACACAGTGAAAACAGGCTTGTTTGATTGACTCTCTAACACAAACTGGCCCTTGATGTCTGAAATGACATTGAGTTCTGCATGAGCCACGTTCATAATAATATATTAAGTATGTCACAAGCAGCAGCTCAATAATGGAAGGCTGGCAGCTGCATGGTAGTTAAAGGGGAACTACCGAAAAAACGAAAATTATATAAGCTTCATCATTCTGAACAGCGCCGGGTGGGAGGAATGAGGGGGCCTATGGGGGAGGGGTTATACTGCCGGAGGGGTTGATTTCCCCTTTAAGGGGGGGGGGCTCATTTTGCCTAGAATATGTGTCAGTTCTCACTCTATTAAAATCACCAGACACCATGTCTCTCTACATGCATTATTTGTGCAAAAGGCAGTTATTTAATTGATTTTATAAGCTTCTTATTTCAGTATGCTGAAGGTTAGTTCCCCTTCAATATTCCAGATATCATATAGATAAAATTGTAGAGGGTAAATGTTGGGCTGAAACTAATATAATCAATGAAATCACTGATTTTTGCACAAATGATGTCTGGTGAGTTTAATAGAGTGAGCTCTAATACATCTTCTAGGCAAAAGGAGC
>CM044439.1:1884723-1895683 GCA_024363595.1 Xenopus borealis
GCCCAATAGTAATGGTTTCTTTTCATTAGGTTTTCCCCAATAGTAATGGTTTCTTTTCATAAGGTTTTGCCAGACCGGAGTCACCCCAAGCTGGTGATGAGCGGAGGAGGAGGATACATACTTCATGGAACCACAGTAGCAGTGGATCCAGCAAAGCCAACTATCAACACTCAAGAGAAGAGTGAAGAACCTGCAACCAAAAAAATGAAAGTTGAGGAAGAAGAGAGCTAACATTAGTACGACTGGTCCCATCATGATCTCACGGCACCAACGCCCCCTGTTCTCTTGTTTCCTTGTACATTATACTATGTATAGATCTATATTTCAGTTGACATTTATATGTCATGTATTCAAGCATTTGGCTTTCATTTGTGTTCATAAAAATAAACTTACTGACACTGTAGAGGGTTTTCATTTCTTGTTTGGAAAAAAAAAAAGGTGGAATATTCAATCATTTGGAAATCTTGATAAAATTAATTGTTCAGAACAGAGGCCAAAGATAAGGGTACTGAACCTGCTATGTGTTCCAAGATTCTCATTGGGCATGACTAATGGATTCCATGCTTATTGAGACTCCTTTCATATTTCTGGGGTTTTTTTTATATCAAGAAATACCAAACACACTGGGAATGAAAGCAGATTATATATTTTCTGGTGGACACGCTTGCTGCCCCAGATGATCTCTTATTGTTTATGGTGGGTGGAGAGTCCATTATAGTCGGCACAAAGAGGATGAGTTCTGATCTAGTTCTTGGTGGATTTGTATCAACTGTGTTGATCTAGGGAGCTTTAGAGTGATTGGTGCTACCAAGGGATTACTGGGTCTAGAGTTAGGAGCGCTACATCTTGTTTAGAACCAATTAAACCAAGGGTGTCAACCTGTCCACATCTCCATGCGTTTCTGTCTCAACTGAAGGAGAAGGTTCACATTTGACATCACAAATCTTAAAGCCATAATCATTTTATTAACATGAGACTAGCTCCACATCTTTTTCAGTAGGATTGCTCTGTGATCCTTTGTTGAGCAACAAACTCTGAGTTCTTACTGCTACTCTTGAGTATCTCTTGAGTATCTGCTCCTGCTCAGACCTTCATTTATTTGGATCAGTTGAATTGCAGCCATTTGTGCATCAGGCGCAAGGATGAGGGGCTCCATCATTTGGTCGAGGGTCTTTGCATATGTCTACACATTCAGTAGGTGAAGCCGTTTTTATGCAACAGCAGAGCAGCAAATGTGCTGGTTTTCTGCATATTGGACCCAATGAGATTCCCAATGACTCAATGGATGTAGCCAGTCCTAGTTTCCCTTCCAGTTAGAAATGCTGCAGGAGCACATTGTATTTTAGCAACAATTTTATTTCTTTTTTTTTATGCATTAATCCCAGGGCTTGAATAACCTTGGATCAAAAGAAAAACAAATCTCCGTGGACTTGGGTAAAAGGAATGGGAGATTGTGTTCCTCAAAGACACTAAGGAGAAATAACTGCAACACTTACCCTAACAAATAATGGGGAAACAAAAATGTATATACAGTATACAAAAATACCAAGAAAATTTAAAGGGATACTGTCATGGGAAAAAGAAAATTCCAAAACACATCTGTTAATAGTGCTGTTCCAGTAGAATTCTGCACTGAAATCCATTTCTCAAAAGAGCAAACAGATTTTTTTGTAATTTTGAAATCTGACATGGGGCTAGACAGTTTCCCAGCTGCCCCCAGTCATGTGAATTGCTGCAAGTTTCTGTGGTTGGGTTTGGAGCACAGATATCTTTGGTTCCACCATGAATACAATGGTGACTGGATTAGTCAGTTGTGTAATTGGTGGGGGCACCTAGACATCCCCATTCCTGCACACTACTTGTCCCTAGTAGCAATTATGGTAATTCGAGTTCCCATAGGGCAGGCAGTGTAGACAGTGCTCGGCTGTACCCACTGATGCCGAGCTCTATATGTTCTATTTGTGATAGAAATATAACCTTTAAATGCAGGCATGGGATCTGTTATCCAGGACCTGGTGTTTTCCAGTAATTGGTCTTTTCATAATTTGGATCTTCATACCTTAAGTCATAAATCATATAAACATGAAATAAACCCAACAGGATTGTTTTGTCTCCAATAAGGATTAATTATATCTTAGTTGGGCTAAAGTCCAAGCTACTAATTTATTATTACAGGTATGGGACCTGTTATCCAGAATGTTCAGGATCTGGGGTTTTCCGGATAATGGATCTTTCTGTAATTTGGATCTTCATACCTTAAGTCTACTAGAAAATCATCTAAACATGAAATAAAGCCAATAGGCTGGTTTTGCTTCCAATAAGGATTAATTATATCTTAGTTGGGATCAAGTACAAGCTACTGTTTTATTATTTCAGGTATGGGACCTGTCATCCAGAATGCTTGGGACCTGGGGGTTTCCGGATAATGGATCTTTCTGTAATATAGATCTTCATACCTTAAGTCTACTAGAAAATCATATAAACATGAAATAAAGCCAATAGGCTGGTTTTGCTTCCAATAAGGATTAATTATATCTTAGTTGGGATCAAGTACAAGCTACTGTTTTATTATTACAGGTATGGGACCTGTTATCCAGAATGCTCAGGACCTGGGGCTTTCTGGATAATGGATCTTTCTGTAATTTGGATCTTCATACCTTAAGTCTACTAGAAAATCATATAAACATGAAATAAAGCCAATAGGCTGGTTTTGCTTCCAATAAGGATTAATTATATCTTAGTTGGGATCAAGTACAAGATACTGTTTTATTATTACAGGTATGGGACCTGTTATCCAGAATGCTCAGGACCTGGGGTTTTCCAGATAATGGATCTTTCTGTAATTTGGATCTTCATACCTTAAGTCTACTAGAAAATCATATAAACATGAAATAAAGCCAATAGGCTGGTTTTGCTTCCAATAAGGATTAATTATATCTTAGTTGGGATCAAGTAGAAGCTACTGTTTTATTATTACACAGAAAAAGGAAATTATTTTTAAAAAATTTAAATATTTATATAAAATGGAGTGTATACGAGGAGTCCTTTCTGTAATTCTGGGCTTTCTGGATAACGGACCCTACAACTGTACAGTATATCAACCTGAATAAACGAAGAACTGCGTTGGCCAAGATTTATTTGCTTTTTATTATTTCAAATCCTTAACAATAAATGTGTTAACGTACAATAGCACAAAAATATCCACAAGCATTAAAATGTCTCTTGAACATACATGATTGGATGCTAGATTTCATGCTCACTTGGTATTAGTAGCATAGATTATACTCCAAACAGTTTCCGCAACAGTAACATAACCGGACAGTGAATTCCATTCTGTATGTATCGACTAAGTGAGGGGTTTCTGTTTAAAGAGGCAGTGACAAAAAAATCTGGGAATGTTTCTGAACTACAGCTTAGATTCTGGCTACAGGGAGTTCCTTTTTAGTTCAGCCTTGCCGGCTGTTGCTCAGCTTCTCCGCTATCTTTTGCAGCTCCAGGTCCATAATTGCCAGATTTTCTAGCTCTTTTTCCTGTAAAACAAGAAAATACATTATTGTAAAGTATAAAAAAAGGGTCAAAGAACCCTCAATGTGTAGAAGTTCTCAGCCATGTTCCTTGGTGTAACCTCTTGGTAACAATACTATACAAGGGGGTACACTATTCCCTATATGTATCGGATTGAATATTCTCCCCTTCTCTCTCTAAGAAACCTCATGAGGATATAAAGGGTTTCAGGAAGCAAATTTCTTTATAGTAAATAAAATGATCACTTTATTCAGAACTTGTTTCTCTCCAGACATCATTATCATGGAAAAAAAAACAAGGATAATTTAAGACGGGGGCTGCAGGAGGCTCAAGTTATTAACATCTGAGAAGGTTTTGGTGCAAAACATGTGTATAATGTTAGACAATAATAATTACCAAGATATTTCTGAAGGGGGGAGGACTTGGAGAGCAGCAAAGTATAGGAATCATCACTGAGGGTGAGAAGGGGTAAAATAATTCAAATTACCCTCATGTAAAAGTGTTCAGCCTTTGGCCATGTTCCTTTTTATGGTGTATAAATACATTTTGTTTTAATTCAAAGTGTTTACCCATAAATTATCACCTAATGCCCCCCCCCCCCCTTTCAGGTGCTCTACTCAGTTTACTGTAAATATACAATGTTTGAGCAATTACTTTTTCGGTAAAGTTAATATCTACCTCTTCTTCTGTTAAGGGCCTCTGACCAAGACTTCCCCTGTCGTTAAAATGCCTCTTCTTTATCTCTTCCGAGTCATAAAAGTCGGGAAACTCAACGGATTTCTTCTTGTAATTCAGCAGTTGGGCAAGCTCATCCATTCTGTCGTACTGCCTCTTCATATCAAACTTGTGCATTTTGGGAGAATTCCTTTTCTCGGCATATCCATGATTCATTCCCTCCAGTAGTGGCTTTTTCCCCCACCAGTCGTAGTCACTGAACTCTGGAAAGACATTTTTGTTTTGCAAGTTGTTCTTGTTTTCTTCCTCACTGTCGTAAGTATGATCATCCTCCTTGTCATAAAACCTGTTTTTCCATTTAATCTCATCTGGGAAGCCATAATGGTTTATTCTTCTCTCATATTCAGGGTGGCGCCTTTTGTATCTTTCATTGTCAAAGTAGTTTGACTCCTCAAAATCATCTTTATTGTTGCCATAGCTATGGCTTCTCCGCTCATCATTGTAATGCTGATTCTTTTTCTCCTCATCTCGCTCTGGGAAGTTTTGTTTCACTTCACCCATTGATTCACTCACAAAACGTTTCTTGTCTTCTGCTTTTCTTTCATGGGTATATGGTTGTTCATCTGAACCCTCTAGCAGATGGTGTCTCAGTTTCTCAAAGAGTTCTTCCTTTAGTTTCCTATCTTTGGTATGCCGCTTCTCAATGTCTTCTTCACTTTCTTCACTGTTCTCTTGGCTATGTTCATAATTAAACTTGTCTTCCTCACTGTGTTCTATTGGCCATCTCTTCTTTTCCTCATGATGCCTTTTCTCTTCCATATTGTGATGTCTTTTAAATTCTTTACTGTTTTCTTCATTGTCATAACTTTGGTCTCTTACCTCTTCACTTCCTCTGTGCAAATGAATCTTCTCCTTTGATTCTTCTGAACTCTGAAAGTCATTATGGCCTTTTGGGTCGTAATGATTCTTCTTCGCACGATCTTCGAAAGCATTTAGAGTGGTATGTCTTTTCTCTTCACCCTCAGTTCGTTCACTGGAATCTATTTGATTTGTATGATGACTCCTCTTTTCCTCATAACCAAGAAATCTTTGTCTAAACATGCCATGATTTGGTTTGTAACGTCTCTCTTCTTCATCTTCACTTTCATCGGATTCTTTGGATTCTTCGTAGGAATGACTCAAATGATGTTCATCGGGTTGTGTAACGTGTTCTTTCCAATTGTCGTGATGCCTCTTCATAATGTCGTCTGAATTTCTTGCATCTTCCTCAGAAGCCTCTTGTAAACTTTTGGCTACTTCATGGACTTTCTCACCAGTAATATCGTGCCTATTTTCATGTGAAGATTCGGCTTCTTCTCTGTCTTCTTTACTTTCTTCTTCGCTTTGAATGTGCTCTTTGTGATGTATTCGTTCTACTTCCTCATCTACGAATTCTCTTTCTTTGGAATGTCCAGTGTCTTCTTCATTGTCTTTAACATGCTTTGTCTCTCTTTTCTCATTTTCTTCTTGGCTTTCACTCTCTGTGTGGTGCCATTTCTTTTCTTCCTCTGGGACTTTTGGTTCATGATTTTCTGGTTGGGCTTCTTCACTGGTTTTATGATGGTGACCATCTGTAATGGCCACATTCTTCAGGTTTCTGGTTTCATATTGCTTCACATCGCTCTCCTTTTCATCCAGATTGTGTCTGCTGCCTGAAGAAGACATGCTTAATTATTATCCATGCTACTCTTTAACCCACTATATCCATCTAACCACGTTTTACTTTTCTTACTTGCTTAGCCAGACTGATGATACTATTTGTGCTTGTGTCTGATAACTATCCTATTAGATCTCCAAACATAGCAAACCCCCTAGAACAGACATACAGCGCTACAAAATATGTTGATGCTATATATGTTAGATACTTGTTAATAATCCTATGGACAGATCATCTCCTTGAATAGGAGCTACACATAATGGGGGCACGGAGGTGTTAATGTTATATGTCAGGAGATTGCTATGACTATAAATAATGACTATGATATTTCTACCCTACTGCTCTGTAAAGGGTAAGCTATACAAGTATCTGCACATGTTAATAATCCCACTTATTTTTCATTACCTCCTAGTTGTTAGAGTTCTCTCAGGCATATTTTTATTTCCAGGTTAAGTTTTATTTCAGGGCTGAAGCTTCATTAATCATTTTTATGACTGATGATCCATCCATCATTATATTAAAATGCATAGTCTCTGAATCTGACAAGTATTAAAGCTCTGTGTAAAAACCATTAAATTATCCGGCCTCCAACTTAAACCAATTGTAGGAACACGTAGCATAAATCACAGCTCAAATGCTCTAATGAAGGACAAATGGCAATGCCAGCATAACTGTATCTAAGGAGACTCCGGAGTCTTTCAACGATCCTATGGGGCTTTCGATGCCAGAAAATGTGACTGACTCCATTGGAGAATTAGAGTTAATTGCAAAGGCAAAGACTTTGCTAACTACGTATTTCAGACGACGTATCAAGAGTCAACTGAACAGTTCAGCTCAAATTAACTTTTAGTGCAACCTAGACATATATGTTGTAGTAGTTTTTTTTTGTTTCTAAAATGTTTTTGAATTATGTAATTCCCTATTTTGCTCTCCCTGTTCCTAATGTTACAATACTTCATGTTGCCAACGGTCACTGACTCCCAACAACCAAAAATCAAACAAGGAAGTCAAAAAATTTTTAACTGCGCACGTCTACTTCCCCCTCAATTCCCTTATTTAAATATGCAAATTAGGGTTCAGTTTTGGTTCAGTATTTGGATCAATCTTTCATATAGGATCTGGCCAAGTACTAAATGAGTTGATTTGGTGCGTCCCTACTAATAGTTCATACCTAGGTGGACTCAGCCTTTAATATTAGCACTGAAGAGATATTGCCTGTTCTTCAGGTGGAGATTCAACACAATGAATTTAGGGGTGTGCCATTTTGCCACGGGGCACCATATGCAAAGTACATTGGGGCAAAGTGCAAAAAGCTTCAGGCTATTGAACAGTCTGAACTTTGACTCTTGTTGATAAAGGTGTCCTCATGATTTGTTCTCCTTCACATCCCTGCAAACCATTCCTACTTTAAATCCCCTATTTAGTTACCAGTGTCAGATGTCTGCCCATGTCTTTGTGAATTGGTCTAAGAGGTGGGCTGGAGATCTGTAATCCAATCGGAGCCTTGCCCTGCCTCCCAGCTCAATGAAATCAGCCTTAGGACCAAGTAGAGCATTAGAGTCCTTCAATAAAAACTAAAGTGCATCTCTAAAAGGAGAACCATAAGAATGTCACATTAGGTGTGATGTCCCATTAAAGTGATGTCCCCTGTGCAGGATCACTTGTTGGATTTGACTTTTGGGTTGTCAGTAACCAAAAGATATTGCTATTTATGTTACAAATTACTTTGTGACAACCTAGATCACAAGAATTCCAAAATGGCAGGTTAAAGTTTTTTTTTTCTTTTTTTAAATTTTTTAATTTAGCTGAATTCAACTTTGTTTTTTGCATTGTGGCTCTTATCTGAGCAAATTGTCTAAAATGTACAACGTGTACCCCAATCCCACTGATAATTGTTGGAAATGTGGACAACCAAGAGGCAATTTCACCTACATTGTGTGCAATTAGCCTAAAATACACCCATGTTGGATCCAAATGTAACAGCTTCTGCCTAAATTCACAGATATGGCAATAATGGGGTCATCCTCTTTCTTTCTTTCTTTCTTTTCTCTTTCTTTCTTTCTTTCTTTCTTTCTTTCACAAATTAAGAGATGACATCAGTCCAATATGAAACACTGGTGATTTCAGTAGTGCTAAATATAGCTAAGGTGTTAATAACCACATTCTGGAAATATAGCCGTATTCCTATGATTAAAGATTGGGCACTCAAAGTGCAAGAAATCTATGGGTTTGAAAAATGTGAAGTGGATTTGAGTAAATTGGCACAACAAGGAACATTTTCCCAGAAATGGTGACATTGCCTTATGTTTGTGGATTCTCAATAATACTCCCTTCCTATTACATAACTGTCTGATTATAACGTTTGAGAAGAGGTTCTAAAGTTTCTGGTCTTCTATATAATCAGGTTCAACCAATTGTCATGTTCTCCTTCCTTTACAAAAACTATTATGTGCCGTGTGATGCACAAGAAACAATGAAAGCCAACCTTAATGGGCCTAATACCCTATCCTAATGCTCCTGGACAATCCCCTTATAGGTAGTCATGCATCATATCATCAGAAGAACTGCACCCATCACCCACATATAAATAAAGGTCCAAGACCTACACTCCCACATAGAGCTAAAGTACACTGTAAGCTTACTTTTCTTCAGGATTTCTCTACATTCTGGGTCGATCGGCGGCGCGTTAGGTTTTGCCAAAGCATTGGAGAGCACTTCCACTATACACCGTGTCACCTGTAAAAACAAGAGGTATAAACTCACTTTATGGACCTTTATTATTTTGTTTTTAATAGTCTCTTAGGTTGATGATGGTTTTCGGAAGTTATATGGAGCTGGTTTGTTTCTGAGATACAACTTCTTTGCACAAGGACCATTGTTTTAGAATATGACAAAGTCCTAACTGCCACCCTCAACTCATTACATTGTCTAACACAGGTAGAACCATCTATGACCCAGTTGTATGGAGATCAACATGGCGAGTCTACAGAGAGTGTTGCCCTCCTCATTAATTAAGTGCCTTCATTGTGTTTTGGGCAAAGGCATTACACTCTGTTTATTGGGGCCTCACAGGTGAGGGCTGTGTAGTCAATGCTCAGAGAGAAGGTTGGGAATCAACAGAGACAATGGTGTTAAAGCCTTTTGCAGCTGCTTAAAACCCCCATAAGGTAAACTAATAATCTCTTAATATTGGAGAGAGGCCAGGCCCAGTATACCTTCCATCATTGATTCAATTGACTTTAATAGAACTACCAGCACAATAGGATTTGTGTAACCTGGAGGCATAAAGAGGACTACAGCATTCAAGTGTATTTATGGATTGCCCATCCATAGGTTCCCTCTAAGAACGTCTGGTTTTACTATTTGTAAAATGCCACTAATGTCTTCTTCAACTTATCCAACAAAAAATGCAAACATTAACTTTAGGTTAATTTGCCCGATAGCTTTACCACTTTGTGGCCTGTGGGTCAAGTAAGACCAGCACATTCACCCCATTGAAAATGATTGTTAACATAGTCTATAACTCATAAAACAGAAGTAGCTTGAGCCATCCTAGTCCTGGTAACCACTGCAACGATCCACCAACCACTATAAGTTGTCATTTTGGGACCACGTCAGTAGTTTGCAGGTATGGGACCTGTCTGACCAATATATTGACCAGGTAAATATTGGGTAGGTTAAAAAATGCCTTTGGGCAAAGATAACATGATCACCTTGATGCAGTAATCTTCAGACGGGCTGGTATAGGCCCATATTATAATGTGATTATTTCATCCAGGGATGCCAAATGTTTGCAAGAAAGATAAGCTCAATTGGGGACCTCACCAGGGAGGTGGATCTTTAAGAGAATGGCTAACTTAAGACATTTTGTAGAGATAGCCTATCACTATCTATGATGATGAAGGACCCGGTAGAGATTTGCTCTAACACATTAATATCTATGATGTAGCCTTTATTCATTCCCCCCATACTAGCTCAGTGTAATGTTATTCCAAGTCTACATGAGGGGAGGAATAGAAACCATGGTAAGTAGAATTGTATACAACAATTGCTCAATGGCGACTCTTTGGTGTCTGTCAGATTGGATCACAGTTTGGTGCATTGCGCCAAATCAACATTAACAACAATATAAATGCCAAGGTGGAAATGAAAGGGAACCTGCCACGAGAAAACAAATCCTTTTATACAGATGACTCTCTGCCAATGACTTGTCATAATCAGAACATACACAGAAAACAGATCTTTTTGTCTACTAAAAGCCCGCCAGGCAATTGGCCACAATGTTGTCACTTTCATCTTGATTTGGTCTCATTTATCTGTTTCCAGCCCCTTCCATCCCAGTGTTCTTTTATTAACATTGCCTTTCTTCAGGCTGAATGTGATCTGGATACAACACAGTGATTCATTCTGGCCCATAATCTTGGCTTAAAGTGCTAATAATAACCAACCATCCTGCTGTAGCCATCAAACATAATGTGAGCTGTGACCATCAATCCATTGTCCCTGGAGAATAATAACCTCAATGTCACTCAGAATCCTATAAACCAGTTTCATTCATCAGAGATCACGGTGCAAATCAATGCTAATCCGCTCAAGGAGTTGCACATAGATTGTCCTTTTCTGTTATTCATACACAATCCAATCAGAGAAATATATTTGCTTCTCAACTGAACTCAACTGAGTCAGAAGCACGAGATGTTGTGGCTTGGAATCAGATATCAGCTGTAGTGGGTTCCACAAAAACAGAAGCCCCAAACAGTGGAACCTCAAATTTAAATCCCCTGATTCTATGTTTCCCCAAATTTACACCTTTTCTTGTAGCCCCACCAATATATACAGGGATGGGCTGTAAGTCTACTAGAAAATCATATAAACATGAAATAAAGCCAATAGGCTGGTTTTGCTTCCAATAAGGATTAATTATATCTTAGTTGGGATCAAGTACAAGCTACTGTTTTATTATTACAGGTATGAGACCTGTTATCCAGAATTCAGGACATGGAGTTTTCCGGATAATGGATCTTTCTGTAATCTGGATCTTCATACCTTAAGTCTACTAGAAAA
>CM044439.1:1970890-1985650 GCA_024363595.1 Xenopus borealis
TCTATCACTTCTATCACTTCTATCACTACTATCACTACTATCACTACTATCACTACTATCCCTACTATCCCTACTATCACTACTATCACTACTATCACTACTATCACTACTATCACTACTATCACTTCTATCACTACTATCACTTCTATCACTACTATCACTACTATCACTACTATCACTACTATCACTACTATCACTACTATCACTACTATCACTTCTATCACTACTATCACTACTATCACTACTATCACTACTATCACTACTATCACTTCTATCACTACTATCACTACTATCACTTCTATTACTACTATCACTACTATCCCTACTATCCCTACTATCACTACTATAGGAGAGAGTGGGATCAGGTAGAGATTTCTCTTGAGGACTAGAGACAAAACTCTGAGTGTTCCTCTTCCCGGGCCTGTGGGTTTTGTTAATAACACAATCTATTTGGGTATTGTGTTTCAGTAACCAGGGGACCCTGAATAGATTGAAGATAACCCTTCTACAGACATTGGAACAAAGACTTGACAAGCCTCACAACTTATTACAATTGAAGTATCTTGTTAGTAACCCAATCCAATGGGAGATTGCGTTTCTGTAACCAGGGGAGACCTAGGATCACAGAAGTGTGAGGACAATTAATAATGAAAAAGAAAATTTGTTGGGAGTGATTAGAAGCAAAGTAAAATTTTCAGACTTGAAAGACACTAACCCACATCCAATGGAGCCTCTATCAATAGCCAATACTGTAACTGATGGGGTAGTTTGGGATATGCTGTGTCTCGGAGCACCATTAATATCTAGAAAGTTCCCTCCTGCCCCAGAATCTAAGAAGGCAGAACTTCCTATGAACCCATTATGCCATTCTAAGATGACTGGGAAGAGTGTTTGGAGGAAGATTGTTGGGGAGTAGAAACAGCACGACCCAAACAGAACTCCCCCGACCCGTTGAGGTTTTTATGCTTTTCCAGTCTCTTTGGGCAAGTGTCCTGAAAATGCTCTGAGGTTCTGGAGAGATGCATCAGCGGAGGCTCATATATTGTTTCTTATATTGTTTCTAGAAGCCTCGAAGAAGGACTGGAGAGTAGTGATGGTGCGAACCGCGGAAAAAAAGTTCGCGAACATGTTTGCGAACTTGCGCAAAATCGCGAATAACCCCATAGACTTCAATGGGAAGGCGAACTTTTAAAGCTAAAAAAGACATTTCTGGCCAGAAAAATTATTTTAAAGTTGTTTAAAGGGTGCAACGACCTGGACAGTGTCATGCCAGAGGGGGATCAAGGGAAAAGAAAAATCCATTATTTTCTTATCTCAAAAGTGTTACAAAGTATCTTACCTGCACCTGTTAGCTGTTCTGGACTCTCTGCCAAAAGCCAATTAAGTTAAAATCTTTGCTTCTTTTTCTGGCTGTTCAGTGCAGAGAAAAGAGGGACTTTCCAGTACAAATGAGGGGACAGAGGGTTGAGCTCTCAAAAGAGGGACTGTCCCTCCAAAAAAGGGACAGTTGGGAGGTATGCACATTTTTTTTTTTTTTGGTCCAGGGGTTGTGTGGGGTGGTCCAGGAGGGAGATCTTCCTGATTGGCTGCCATGTATCTGCTGGTCTGGGGTGAGAGGGCAAAAACAAAATGCGGCAAATAAGGCGAACCCAAAATAGCGAACGTCGCGCGACGTTCGCAAACTTTTGGCGAGCGCGAACAGCGGATGTTCGCGCGAACAAGTTCGCCGGCGAACAGTTCGTGCCATCCCTACTGGAGAGATGGGCTGGATCAGAAGGGGATAAGATAAAAGCTCACAGTTGGGGACCCCCCTTGGAGCGGATAACAAAATTAGATTCCTCTGTGGGAAAGGACCGGGGTAGTAACATGCCTCCTGGTAGGTGAATAATTTACTACAATCCCAAGTTCCTGGTCTCGGCTCACGCTTCTGCCTCTAGCAACCACCTTTCTCCTTGGGAGAAGCCCCCTGATACTCTGATGCGGGCGTTTAAAGTGAGAGGAGCAAGAGGGGAGTTGTGGAGAGACAAAGGAACCATAACTTGTAGAGGAAGGTCAGGGAACAGAGAGTGTAGTTGTGGGACAGGCCTGGTCAGAACCATTCAGTACCATGATACAGTTGGGTTTCAGTAGAGTGGTCTGTATCAGACTCCTGTCAGTTCAGGCAGTGATAAAGATAAAAACAAGGGTCGGGAACAGATAATCAGCCACAAATCCCACCCAGGAACTATTGGGAAATAGACCCACGCTGGCAGTGGCTCCTAAGTATTCAAACATCGCAACAAGCGTAATGACGCCAGATGCAGCAAGTGTGTAAAAACCCAATTGTTGCACCACTGGGGAGGTAGCGGACGTCCCTGCCTCACAACTAGACCCCCAGGTATTCTCACAGTGGGGTCTTCAGGCCCAAAGCCACAGATCATGGATACAGTAACTGCTATAGATTTATATTTGACTGTAGAAAGAAACGGCTCTTCTAGAAACATCTGGTTTTAAATAATTGTGAGGTCAGGTTTCATTTTACAAAACTGACCCTAAAATCACAAAAATGAATCCATATTCCAGTTTATCTCCCAGTAACCTATAAGGGGGGCAGGCAGGGGTTTCATGACTGACGGAGCCAAAACCACACACTGACCTCTGCCCTGTTCTCATGTCGAGAGTTGGTTTCCTAGAATAGTGATTTTCAACCTTGTGCCTCCAGCTGTGAAGGAACTACAAGTCCCACAATGCAATGAAGGAGTCTGACAGCCACAGTCAGGCAAATGCATTGTGGGACTTGTAGTTCCTTAACAGCTGGAGGCACAAGGTTAAAAATCACTGTCCTAGAATAACACAACATGGCAAGAAGATGAAGAAGATTATAGCGACAATGTGTTGTGTGTCAGTGGGAATTAATAACACACAGTATATCATGCTAAGCAGCTTGTTAGATTCAGACAGACACCAGTTCTGTGATTATAATTTATTCCTAAATGATGTGATTCCCGCTATAAACTATATGTGACTCATCGCTTTACCTTTTGTGAGATCTTTGAGAGGAACCAGAACCTAATTGAACGCTATAAGATATCGTATCATTCGCTCTGTCCACAAACCCATTAATAGCGGTCATTTGTATTTTAGGATCCAGTGAGTCATCAGCTTCTTTACAATGTGATTAAAGTTCAGCTAGAGCTACAGCACATTTGTATAAAGGTTGGTGCAGATAATGAGACTCCTGTCTATCACACAGTGTTACATACACAATATTATCATACACAACATATGAACACTGAGGAATGGCCAGTCCCTAGGGTTCTTTTTTTGTTTTTTCTTTAGTGTTTTCTTTAATGTATAATGTGATGGGGTAATAAGCAAACCCAGTAATTGATGCTGTATACACAGGAGTCTTTGTTAGTACTTGTTGAAATGTTATGGGGACATGCAGGGCCGCCATTAGGGGGGGACAAGTGTCCCGGGCCCGGGACTGAAGGGGGGCCCGGCCGTGCTGCAGGTTTTGAAGAGCCGGGCCCCCCTTACCAGCGCTGGTTATTTTGGAAGCACCGAAGTCCTCAGTCGGCGAACAGACCCAAAGTCACAAAAGAGCTGACACAAAGTCCGGAAGCAACGGAAATTAACGAAGTCACGAATGGAGCCGGAGCTGAAGTCCTGAAGCGGCGAAAATACCCGAAGTCACAAAAACATCTATAACTGAAGTCCACACAAGATAACAGCTGCCTGGTAGATCTAAGAACAACACTCAATAGTAAAACCCATGTCCCACTGAGACACATTCAGTTACATTGAGAAGGAAAAACAACAGCCTGCCAGAAAGCAGTTCCCTCCTAAAGTGCTGGCACAAGTCACATGACTAGGGGCAGCTGGGAAACTGACAAAATGTCTAGCCCCATGTCAGATTTCAAAACTGAATATTAAAAAATCTGTTTGCTCTTTTGAGAAATGGATTTCAGTGGAGAATTCTATTGGAGCAGCACTATTAACTGATGCATTAAAAAAAAACATGTTTTCCCATGACAGTTTCCCTTTAAATAAACTCATAATGTTCACTGCATTGTGCAGCATTCCTCCCAACTGTGCAGCTTTTCACGGCACTGTCTCGGTTTTGACAGCTCAGCCCACAGTCCCGTATTGTTACTGAAATGTCCTGATTTTCTCTCTGATCTCCTGCACTGAGAGAGGCCAGGATATATGGTAGGTACACTTAGATACACTTGTAATAATTTAATGTAGAAGGCTGCTTAGTTGCTAGGGACCCATTTCATATCAATGCAACAGCAGAATGGTCGTTAGGTTAGCTTGGTCTTTAATGATATTTTAAGGCATATTCCCCCCCCTCCTATACATCTTCCAGTCTGTCATTTGAAGCCAGCGCCTCTTTGCTGGGGTCAGTGACCCTGTACAAACCACGCAGCTGTTTAAATGCCAAACGAGAACTTTGCAGAAGAAGATAAATCATTCACAAAGCTAAAAGGAAAAGGGCCATGAAACAGGGTCTGTGTTTCCCTTTAAATACAAAGGTCTGATTCATTAGTTAAATAGGGTTTGTTTAGAATGGAAATCCATCTGCGCTTCTTACTAAATCCACATGAGTCAATAATCAAAGGGATTATTTGTGGCTGTGAAGCAATAGCAGCAGCAGGAATATTTATTTGAGGGGGCTGAAAATACACCCACATTTCTCATAGGCGCCTCTTTATTATATAAGGGATGATGTCACCCCCTCTCTTTAGGCAGCAGCTCAGGGGGGGTCACAAAGTGCCCCCCACATATATATCAGGGCCCTTGTGCCCTACCAAGTGTAAAGTGCAAAACATGGATCCATGAAAACATAGGAGCAGTTTATTCATGGTATTTATTTTACTATGATTGTTTTGTGCCAAGAGCTCCGCCCACTAATGTTAAAGGGGTTGTTGACCTTAGTATGATGTAGGGAGGGATATTCTGAAATAATTTGCAATTGGCTTTTTTTTTTTTTTTTAGGCTTTTTATTCAGCAGCTCTCCAGTTTGCAATTTCAGCCATCTGGTTGTTATGGTCCAAATTCCCCTAGCAACCATGCAGTGATGTGAATAAGAGACTGGAATATGAATAGGAGAGGCCTGAATAGAAAGATGAGGGATAAAAAGTAACAATAACAATATATTTGTAGCCTGAGCATTTGTTTTTAGGTGGGGTTATACAGTACCGCCCAACATTTTGGAAGTAAAAAGAAGAACAAAAATAGTTTTTTCTTGTAGCGTGGCTAAATTTTTGGACATGCCCATTTTTGTGGCCACACCCCCTAATTACCATGTTCATTTTACAAAACTTGTCAGGTTATTAAAATTTAAAAATATTTCCCCTTATCTAAACTGTTACAATTACTTATTTTCTTATGTCAAAATTGTTACAAAGTATCTGAGTTACACCTGTTAGCTGTTCTGAGCTCTCTGCCAAAAGCCAATTAAGTTAGAAACTTTGTTTCTTTTTCTGGCTGTTCAGTGCAGAGAAAAGAGGGACTTTCTAGTACAAATGAGGGACTGCAGGTTGAGCTCTCAAAAGAGGGACTGTCCCTCCAAAAAAGGAACAGTTGGGAGGTATGTCCAGGGGTGATGGGGTCAGTGACCCACCATTTGAAAGTTGGAATTTTGAATTTTCCACATGAATTTGAAATTAGGCCTTCAAAAACCCCAGGTCCCAAGCATTCTGGTTAACAGGTCCCATACCCGTAGAATTGGTTTGCCTCTAATAAGGAATAATTATATGTTATTCTGGGTCAGTTACAATGGTCTGTTTTATTGTTACAGAGAAAAAGAAAATCAATGTAAAAAATCTGAATTATTTGATTCTGATGGAGTCTATGTCTTCCCTTAATACGGAGCTTTCTGCTGTTTCTGGTTAACGGATCCCATACCTGTACACTAAAGCAGTTGTGCTAGTCCCACTAGTAGCAGTTTATTCCCTAAACCCAGAGAAAAGATTCTTAATGCAAAATCTCATGAGCCGACGTTTATTTGTAATATTCCCCTTTCTTATCGGTGTATGTGGCTCTAATCTTTTTCATCTTTAATTTTAGCTGGAAACTTCAGGAAATGAAATGTCACGTGTGAAATAGAGAGAATAATATCATGAAATAGAGAGAATAATATCATGAAATAGAGAGAAGAATATCATGAAATAGAGAGAATAATATCATGAAATAGAGAGAAGAATATCATGAAATAGAGAGAAGAATATCATCATGAAACAGAGAGAAGAATATCATGAAATAGAGAGAATAATATCATGAAATAGAGAGAATAATATCATGAAATAGAGAGAATAATATCATGAAATAGAGAGAATAATATCGTGAAATAGAGAGAATAATATTGTGAAATAGAGAGAATAATATCGTGAAATAGAGAGAATAATATCATCATGAAATAGAGAGAATAATATCATGAAATAGAGAGAATAATATCATGAAATAGAGAGAATAAAATCATGAA
Organism: Xenopus borealis; assembly: GCA_024363595.1. Taxonomy (NCBI): domain Eukaryota; kingdom Metazoa; phylum Chordata; class Amphibia; order Anura; family Pipidae; genus Xenopus; species Xenopus borealis. Next base: position 1,977,360 of record CM044439.1, read on the forward strand.
ATAGAGAGAAGAATATCATGAAATAGAGAGAATAATATCATGAAATAGAGAGAATAAAATCATGAAATAGAGAGAATAAAATCATGAAATAGAGAGAATAATATCATGAAATAGAGAGAATAATATCATGGAATAGAGAGAATAATATCATGAAAAATATCATGAAATAGAGAGAATAATATCATGAAATAGAGAGAAGAATATCATGAAATAGAGAGAATAATATCATGAAATAGAGAGAATAATATCATGAAATAGAGAGAATAATATCATGAAATAGAGAGAATAATATCATGAAATAGAGAGAAGAATATCATGAAATAGAGAGAATAATATCATGAAATAGAGAGAATAATATCATGAAATAGAGAGAATAATATCATGAAATAGAGAGAATAAAACAGGATATTGATCGTTAATTAGATTTGTCCTTTTTTTTTCTGTTTCGCCGGTTACAGAGCTGAGATTTCTGCAGATATTTCTGAAATAGTAAATGATACAAATCTGAGCTCGGTGTTATTGTCGCACAGAAATGACCTTTTTATTTCTCTGCTTTTTCAGCAAACACTCCCTGTTTTTCCCTTTTTCCTTAATTGTAAAAGCAAGTGATTAAAGGGAGCCTATAATGTGATTTATTGCCAGGTCCATCATTTAGTAACAGCTCTGTGTTTGTAATAAGGTTTATCTGGGGCTAATGGGAAATTTCCGGCCCCCACCCAGATCTTCTCCCCGGGCTTTAAGTCTTTTTTTGTTGAAAGGGATAAATTAATTAAAGGACCTTTCCAATCCAAACTTTACCCTGCAAATTGCTTGTTCACCTTCCACCACTGTTTTCACTTCAGTTGCTTTTCTGATTTTTCACCAGAAATAATCACCTCCTATTAATGAGCGTTTTTCTAATATTGTAAAGTTTCATGTTTCCCCTTCTCATGTGTCTGTGAAGCAGCTGTGGGAGGGGGGGGGGGTCGGCGACCCTGTAACTGATCCATGAGTTGATCCATGTTTTTGTCCCTGCTGAGCAGAATCCCTGGGGGAAATTCACTGAGAAGCGAAAATTCGCTTGCGTTGGCTTCGCTAACATTCGCCGCACTTCGCCGGGCGAATTTTCGCCAGCACTACGCAAATTCACTAAGATGCAAATTTGCGCTCAGAGCGGCGAACGTTAGCGAAGTAGCGGTATGGTTCTTTCGCCAGGCAGAGCGCAGTTACACTAGCGAAGCCTAATTTACATACGGGGAAACTTTAACGTATAATAGAAGTGTATGTTCCACTACACAAGCCCAGGAAACCTTTAATAAATAAAGTTATTGCCCTACATGTGCCCCCTGTATAGTTGTGTTGCCTTATGTTAGGAAATGTAGGGGGGAAGGAGGGGAACCCCCCCAAAAAATCGATCTTTTTCAGACTATCACCCACAATGGTAAAACACGCCAATATTTTTTTCTCAAACTCTTTTCTATTGTATTGAACATCGCCGGGTCTGACCAAGCGAAGTAAAGTCCAGCGTAAGTGATAACGTTCAGGAAAATTTTGATCTTAGTGAATCTGCGTAATTACGATCCTTCGTCAGTGCACAACTTTGCCTGGCGTAAGGGTGCGAAGTTACGCAAGTCTATCTACTTCACTAGCGAAAATTCGCCATAGTTGGTGTTACCAAATTTGCGAAGTTGCGAAATTACGTCACACTGGCAAATTAGCGCTAACGTTAGACGCTTCACGCTTTAGTGAATTCCCCCCCCCCCGAGTTTCACTAACAATTAGTGATGGGCGAAACTCCCGCGTTTCGCTTCGCCGAAAAATTCGCGAATTTCCAGAGAAATTCGCAAAAAATTCGCAAAACAAGTCGCACGTCGATTTTGACGCGCGTCGCGTCGTTTCCGGCGCGTCGTGTCGTTTCCGGCGCGTCGCGTCGTTTCCGGCGCGTCGCGTGACTCGTTTTTGGCGGCGAATTTTTCGTCACAAATTTTTCCTGCTGTTTCGTGAATTTATTCGCCAGCGGCGAATCGCGGGAATTCGCCGCAAATTCGCCCCATGCGAATAAATTCTCCCTACTAACGATGGAAAGCAATTAAAAAACAATGTTTATTTCTGAAGAACAATGGAAGACAACTCAATGGAAAGAATTGATTGTAAGGTAAATGAGCCCTATAAAAAGGCCTTAAATTCTCTATGGGAAATGATTGTTTCTTACTGAGCTGCTGTGGAATGTTTTGTAAGAAACTAACCTTTATCTTTAAAGGACAAGGAAAGGCTAAAAGTAAGTAAGCTTTATCAGAAAGGTCTATATAAATACACCAGTAAACCCTCAAAGTAATGCTGCTCTGAGTCCTCTGTCAGAAGAAACACAGCATTTCTTTCCTTCTATTGTGTCACATGGGCTTCTGTATCAGACTTACTGTTTTCAGCTTAAACCTCCAGGGCTAGGGCTTGAGCATGCTCAGTTTGCTCCTCTCTCCCTGCTGTAATCTGAGCCCAGAGCTATGAGGGAGCAGGGAAAGACTCAGGCAGGAAGTGATGTCACACCAAGCTAATATGGCAGCTGCTATCCTAAATAAACAGAGAGAGTTTCTAGAGCTATTTACTCCGGCATGGTTAAGTATTCTACAGAATAAATACAGTGTTATAGCCGCACTATTGTGGCTAATCTGTTGGCAATAAACGGCTTTCCTTCTCCTTTAACAGAAAATTAATTTATAGTTTTCCTTGCCCTGTAAGAATGGATTGATGCCTAATATCCTATTTGACCATTTATTTATACAGTGTGCCAATGTAAAGTACTTTCAGGTCAGCAACACTGATCTGTTATTGGAGTCTGATTCCTCATGTCTTAAATGCATTGAAGCCAATCAGCCCCCAGAGCTTGAGATCGTATTATCAGGATCAATGTAGATTCATTGAACGGCTTGTTCCTTATGGGAATAGATCATGTCCCACTCAATGAATCTTTTTCTCTTTTGTGCTTATTCTGCCGCTTCCTTTGCCCAAAACCGCCGTTATTTACGGGCGACCGTTACAGAATAAGACGGAATAAGCCTTTCTGCTTCTTTTACTTATTTCTTTTGTCGGAGGATATGGGGACCACTATAAATAATGGAATTCTGCACTTTCATTTCTCTCTGCAGTTATTATCACTAATCACACGGGGAGGTGTAATTACCCCCTTGTGTTTTGCTTTGTGACATTGCTGCTGGCATTATTATTAAAGGGACGGTGTCATGTTAAGTCTGTGATTGGGCCCAGCAGTAATTTGGGAGAAGTAAAGTGTCCTTTGAAGTGCATTGACTTTCCTCCCATGTAGAACACAAAGTCCCGGAGCTGGTGGGGCCGATGCAAATTTCAAAAACATCAAACATTTCAACCCCCCCCCCCACTCCCCACTTTATTCCCAATACATTCAGAATGCAAAGCTTTTATTTGTCTTGTGGCTAAATATTCTGGTTTTATTATTTTTCACTTCGGATCCCTGAGGTGTATTTGTTTTTTTTTGTATTACCTGTAACCCATCAACATAATCCTCAGCATTACTTGCCTGTATCTTTAATACCTGTACTGAGTTATTTAGACTTTTATTCAGCAACCTCCAGTTTGCAATCACAGCCATCTGGTTGCTAGGGTCCAGATTCCCCCAGCAACCATGCACTGATGTGAATAAGAGACTGGAATATAAATAGGAGAGGCCTGAATAGAAAGATGAGGAATAAAAAGTAATAGGGATGCACCGAATCCACTATTTTGGATTCGGACAAACCCCTGAATCCTTCCACAAAGATTCGGCCGAATACCGAACTGAATCTGGACCCTTATTTGCATATGCAAATTATGGGTGGGAAGGGGAAAACATTTTTACTTCCTTGTTTTGTGCCAAAAAGCCACGTGATTTCCCTCCCTAGCCCTAATTTGCATATGCAAATTAGGATTCGGATTTGGTTCGGCCAGGCAGAAGGATTCGGCCGATTCCGAATCCTGCTGAAAAAGGCCGAATCCCGAAGCGAATCCTAGATTTGGTGCATCCCTATAAAGTAACAATAACAATACATGTGTAGCCTTACAGAGCATGTAATGACCCCCAGTTACGTGTCAGAAGAAGAAGGCAAATTGTTCAAAAATTATAAACGGAAAAAAATGAAGGCCAGTTGAAAAGTTGCTTAGAATTCATTCTAACATAACATACAAAAAGTTAACTTAAAGGCAAACCACCCCAAAGGGGTGCAAAGTTCTTAAACAAATGCCAGTGACTGGCAGATCTGCACCCAACCCTTATAATGGGATATAGACAATAAATTCTACTTAAAGGAGAATTCAACCCTACATTTAGAAAACCCCAACCCCCCAACCCCAACAAGCCCCCCTCCTTCCTCCCCCCCGGTCTAACTTTTACCCCCGGCAAATGCAAAGTTAGGACAATCTTATCACAACAACTGCGCTTGCACCGAAACTCACGAAAATTGCTCTCGCCATATTCACAAACAGAAATCCACCTAAATTCCAACTCACCCGTCACTATTTGTGTTTTAGTGAAAGAAAGAGAGTTTACTGACACTTTTATGAATTTGTCTTTCAAACAACATAAAAATGGTGCAAAAAGGTCATTTTTAAATGGAGTAAAGCTCAGTATAAATCTTTCCCATGTGTCGGATCAATTCTAAAATAATCTGCTTTGGTTCTCCAGGTCTCTTGTAGATTCCCCATTGTTTCATTATTAGCAAATGAATAAGATCCGATAATTGGATTAATAATAGGGATTAATAGGGATCAGCATCTTATAGTCAGGGCACTAGTTTGTGTCTAACCCTATAAGTGATAAAGTCTCATTAACAAAACTATTAAAGGGGTGGTTCACCTTCAAGTTAACTTTTAATATATTGTAGAAGGGCCAATTCTAAGAAACTTTTCAATTGGTCTTCATTATTTATTTTTCATAGTTTTTTAATGATTTGCAATTTTCTTCTGTTTCTTTGCAGCTTTCAAATGGGGGTCAATGACCCCATCTAAAAACAAATGCTCTGTAAGGCTACAAATGTATTGTTATTGTTAATATTTATTACTTATCATTCTATTCAGTCCCTCTCCTATTCATATTCCAGTCTCTTATTCAAATGAGTGCAGGGTTGCTAGGGTAATCTGTTCCCTAGAAACCAAATTGCTGACACTGCAAACTAGAGAGCTGCTGAATAAAAAGCTAAATAACTATAAAACCACAAACAATAATAAATGAAAACCAATTACAAATTGTCTCAGAATATCACTCTCTACATTATACTAAAAGTTACCTCAAAGGTGAACAACCCCTTTAAACACTGATGAAACAAAAAAGGTGTATTTTATACAATTTTATATGTAACAGGTATTTAACTCACATTTGCATTATTTTACTAGTTTTAACTTAATGAATGAGGGAATGTTAGCAATTTGAGTGAATATATTCTGTAAAGGAAAAGTAAAGCCTCCAAGGCAATTATTAGTTTTATCATCAGACACTTGAATTAAGATAATAAAACATATTTCTGATACAAATCCCTGTTTTATGCAAAATAACATTTAGACCCTTATATCTTGTTACAGAAGTGGAATTACACAAACATGTTAGATTTAGAAAGCCCGGGTTATACTGAATAAAATGATGTATAATTTTCCTTGGTAAAATAAACCCCCTCCCCCCCCAAAATTCCACTTTGATGTCTGACTGAGAGGTTTATTAGAAGCTAAAGACAATTTTGAATTTGGTGGGAAATGTGACATTTTCATTTCCACTTTTATTTTGTGAATTCCCCCCAAAGAGTTGCTGTTGAAAGCGGTATTTAAACGGTTACATTTCATATTATTTCCATTAACGTTGACTTCTACATTGTCTCCTTTTGTTAAACAAGACCCTGAAAGGTGGGGGATAAGGGTATGAGCAGGGCTATTATAATAGTCTTACTACTTAATTACAAGCGCTTTCAGTGAAATTGAAATACTTTAAATATTTAACCAGGGGCCTGTTACCCTAAGAATTAATCCCAAATTCTTTCTTGTGTTTGTTAAGAAAAATAAACAATTATTTCAAACTATGTTGCCTTCAGTCTTGAAATTCACAATCACAGCAAGCAGGGAGCATTTTTGTGGACCCATGTTTTTCACCCCAAAATCTTATTTTACTTAAATGCACCAGAATGGGGGACTTGATACCCAAACCTATGCACTGTTACACGGTTATTAACAATGAGGAGTGAGGGGTAATGTAAGAAGGAGTGCAGTGACATCTAGGAGACAGCTGAGATAGAAGGAGGGCATGCAACATGATTGATTGACAGCTGAGAAGTCAGGACAGGCAACATATGATTGACAGCTGAGATAGAAGCAGTGCATTAAACATATGACTGACAGCTGAGATGGAGGCAGGGCAGGCAACATATGATGGACAGCTGAGAATGCAGGACAGGCAACATATGATGGACAGCTAAGATAGAAGCAGGGCAGGCAACATATGACTGACAGCTGAGATGGAGGCAGTGCATGAAACATATGACTGACAGCTGACAATGCAGGGCAGGCAAAATATGATTGACAGCTGTGATAGAAGCAGGGCAGGCAATATATGATTGACAGCTGAGAAAGAAGCAGGGCAGGCAATATATGATTGACAGCTGAGATAGAGACAGGGCAGGCAACATATGATTGACAGCTGAGATAGAAGCAGGGCAGGCAATATATGATTGACAGCTGAGATAGAAGCAGGGCAGGCAATATACTGTATGATTGACAGCTGCGATAGAAGCAGGGCAGGCAATATATGATTGACAGCTGAGATAGAGGCAGGGCAGGCAACATATGATTGACAACTGAGATAGAAGCAGGGCAGGCAACATATGATTGACAACTGAGATAGAGGCAGGGCAGGCAACATATGATTGACAACTGAGATAGAAGCAGGGCAGGCAACATATGATTGACAGCAGAGAAGGCAGGGCAGACAACATATGATTGACAGCTGAAATAGAGGCAGGGCAGGCAACATATGACCATATGTTTATAACATGTTTTAATAAGAAAAAAAAAATTGGGTACTTTTATTATACAGCTTGTCATACGTGGGTGACAGGTCCCCTTTAACACTGACAGTCCTTATTGACAGTTCCACGCTACTCCGTGCTGTTCTTCATCAAGTAATAACCCTCCTTTTCTAGGCAGAGAAGCTGAAACATTACACTTAATGATACAATAAGAATCCAATCTTCTGGGCTGAGCAAGTCATTGAGTTCTTTCCTACCTGTTCATTATAAACTCTGCAAATAATCCTGTTTATTCTGTAGATGTTATCACTTAAACAGAATCAGAGACTAAAATTCCTATAATTATCACCGTTATTTACTGAGCTTGGTAAAACCTCAGGTCTCAGCCCAGTTCTCATGGAAACCAAATATCTTAGGACTTTAAGAATTGCTAAAGTCTAGCAACATACAAGTGTGTGCTGTCTTACTCACTGACTACGATCATGTTCTTCTACAGGGTTTTTATCATTGTATTAACCCTAATCTCACCAGCAGTAACGATGGAACTTAATTATTCCCCTTTCTCATTCTGTCCTTGAATTCCAATTTCAACCTAAAGGGGCAGTTCACATTTCACTTAAGTTTTAGGGGGTGTTTTACTGAAGTCCAAACACCAAAAACTGGAAAAAATTATATCTAATATGAAATCTGATTTTTTTTTTGTGAAAAAAAAAATCCCAAAAATTTTTCATGATTTATTAAACTCGGAAGATGGAAAAAGTCAGAATCCAAAAACCGCAATCTCTGACCTGCTGCGCTTGTATATAAGTCACTAGGAGAGGTCCTATCCTATTTGGATGATACTGTGGCCTGCACTGGAATTAGCCTGAAAATCCCACTATTTTGAACAAAAATACAGAAAATGTTGACTTTTTAGGAATAAAGCTAAAAAAATTCAGCGATTTGGAACAACCCCTTTAAGTCCATGACTAGAATCCTGTTAAATGGCTTGTTAGGAGAATGTAAAGATTATGCCTTTGAGAAAAAAAAAGAATAAAAATAATTATGTTTTAAACTCACTGGACCTCTCCAGTCAAATCAAAGAGGCAGTATAATTCTCTTAGATTGAGAACACTGGTGTCACTAGTGGAGGCAAAACCCCAGCGTACTGGGTTTATATCGTGTTTACAATGATTTTCTAGTAGACTTAAGGTATGAAGATCCAAATTAAGGAATGATCCGGTATCCATTCTGGATAAAAGGTCCCATACCTGTAATAATAAAACAGTAGCCTGTACTTGATCCCAACTAAGATATAAT
>CM044439.1:2004581-2028120 GCA_024363595.1 Xenopus borealis
CACTGATTCAGGGAGACAATTCCACATCTTCACAGCTCTCAATGTAACAAACCCCTTCCCTATATATTTTAATGAGCAATCCTCCAGGCAGACTTGTAGAGACCTCTGCATTGACTTCTACTTGACCATGACAGTTTTTAGCTGGAGTATTTTTACATATTTGATTTCCAGCTTCGGTGTATAATAACTCTAAAACTAGAATAAAAATTCTAGTTTTTAAACCTAAAAAGTTGAGTTTTTACTGAAAACAAACCTAGAAATCTCCAATGTTAGGGGAAAAAACCCAACTCAACCTTTAATAAGTATCCCCCTTAGTCAGATGAGTATTTCAAGTGAGAAAATGTGATGGTATGAATGTCTAATACTTTGGTCAAAAATGTGCCTAGACACTTTTAGCCGTATAGTGATTTTTCCCAAAATCAGATCAATGCTAAATTGTACAGGTATGGGACCTGTTATCCAGAATGCTCAGGACCTGGGGGTTTCTGGATAACGTATCTTTCCGTAATTTGGATCTTCATACCTTAAGTCTACTAGAAAATCATATAAACATGAAATAAAGCCAATAGGCTGAATTTGCTTCCAATAAGGATTAATTATATCTTAGTTGGGATCAAGTACAAGCTACTGTTTTATTATTATATAGAAAAATGAAAACATTTTTTATAATTTGGATTATGTGGATAAAATGTAGTCTATTGGAGACAGCTTTTCTGTAATTTGGAGCTTTACAGATATCGGGTTTCTGGATAATGGATCCCATACCTGTACTGCTAAATCACTGGTGGCATTGGCTAACCCAAGACTCATCAGTCAGAAGGGCTAATGGTGAGTTTTGATTAATTACTCTACAAAATGCATTTCCACTGCACTAGAACCTAATGGTGGCAACCTTGAAACCACACCAGTTGGTCCTGCTAATGGAGATGATAGCCTTGCCCATAAAGAAACCATGTTCCCAGCAAATAGTTCTTGGGTTGAACATTCCTCCTGAGACTATTAGGAACTTGGCAGATAGTGTTGAGGACTTGTGATTGTTCAAGAGTGTCCAGATATTATTATTATTATTAACATGTATTTCTATAGCGCCAACCTATTGCGTAGCGCAATATGCAGATACTTTTGATTGTGGGTCCAATGTAAAGTTGTTGTGAATAAGCCCTTAAATGAATGATAATGGCTGTGCTACCACTGCTTCTATAGATGTATTAGCTGCTCTTGCATTCACATTGTCTCCTAAATACTTTTATTCACCTTTTCAGACGATAATAATTGCGCTGCTTTAATATTTAAACAATCTTTAATTCAGGGCCTGGCTGACTATGTATTTCCAAGCTTTCATAGGCTTTCTAAGAAGCTATTGAAATGATGATGAATTCATTATAAGGCCAATTTAGGTTTCCCGTTATCATCGGTCTGATGTGACTTCACTGAATGACGGCGGCGGAAATTTAGCTTTTTGTTTCTTTTTCGCCCCGAAGGGCAGGAACGGATTTGCAGAATACAGGACACAAAGAGAATATTTTATTTGAATAAACACTATCATATCTATGGAAGGGATGTAAGTGCAGCAGATTAAGCACATACAAATAGAAATGTCATGAATTATTAACATGTCTGTATTGTGTTTCAGGTGCAAAGGGATAATGACGTGACTAAGAAGAGACAGGACATCAATGAGATGCGTGAGTGACAGCAGGGAATGTTAAATGATTGCGCTGTGTATTCTACTCTCTCGTGTTTCAGCTTCACTTCAGGCTTCCATCATATTCAGCTTCAGGCCTAACATTTATGTTTCCTTTGTGTTTGTAGATGCTGGTGTCAGACAGAGGCAGGGATACGCAAAACGGGTCAAGTATAAAGTATGGGGCATTGCTTGGGGGGGCAGTTAAACTGGGGAAGGAGGGGTTCTATGTTGGGAGGGGGTATAGGTTTTATTTTTACAGGGTTGAATTCTCCTCTAAGCCCTCAACCCACCCAGAGCTTGCCTTTTCCATTCCCCAAACACTTTACATTATCTAATGCTCTCTAGTGTTGTGCCCCCCATTGACAGCATCTGCCCCCCCAAGTTCCGCCCCCATTTACATCATGGCCCGCCCCCTTTCATGTGGAAAAGCTGGTGACAGTAAGCTCCACTGAGGTACAATCCATCATGGCTGTATCACTTGTACCCCAAGGAAAAAAAATCCTCCCAGTGCTCTAAACCCAAATCCCAGTGCTCTTTAGTTCCTACAATAGCCAAGCAAACACATAGGGGCAGATTTACTCCCCCCCAAAATATTCGATTTTGCTCGATATTCGATTAGAATTCGATTTTCGAATGCTAATTGAGTAGTTTTAGGCTACCCTGTTGTTCGATCTTCGATCATTCGATGATTGAATAACAATCGAATAATGATCATTTGATCATTCAAATGAATTATTCAATCATTCGAATAATTCGTACGATTCGACTTCGATCGTACGAATCCTATTCAGGACTTAGCCTCAGAAGCCTATGGGAGGGCTCAATCTGGCGAAGTAGGCAGTCGAATAAATTTAAAATTTTGAATCCTTCGCTGATCGAATGATCGAACGATCGAATATTCGATCATTCGAATCTATTCGATCGCTATTAGATGGTCGAATAAGCCTAATTTGCATATTCAACCAATCGAATTAATCCTACAATCGGAATTCGATCAAATTCGATCGAACTTCGATCTATTCACGTGAATTTAGTAAATCGGCCCCATAGAAGTGATTCTGCCATCATTGCTACTTCATGGTAGGAAATTATTATTATTATAAATAACATGTACTGTATTGATAGAGCACCAACATATTGCACAGTACTGAAATAAGTGGGTTTCTTTGCAGAGTTTGGGCAGCGCATGAAAAATGAAATACTTTTAGATAAAGGAAAAATAGTTACAATGGCAGCCCACCTAGAGCGCATTTGTATGAGACAACCGTTGTATTTTAAAGAATAAAACAGAATGATTTATTCACAGACGTTTCTTCGTGGGCCTCAAAGGGATGTTCGGCAAAAAATAAACCTTAACAAAAAACTTGAAATAAGAAATGGGAGAACCTTTTCAGCTTATCGCCTTTTTTACGTGGGTTTGGAATTATTTCCTCATCTTTTCTTCATTTTTCTAACCTGTAATTTAGATTTCAGTGACCCTAGCGACTAGAAAATACATTCATTGTGAAGTTAGATTCACAATAATTTTTATTATTATTATTATTATTATGTTCTTATAACTTCTTGGGCCGCCTCCTCCCAAACTGTCATTCAAGCCACTGTCATGTTGTGAACCAAATGCCAAAGCAGTAAAGGTATGGGACCTGTTACTTAGAATGCTCGGGACCTGGGGGGTTCCAGATGAGGGTTCTTTCTGTAAATTGGATCTTCCTAGAAAATAATTTAAGCTTTAATTAAACTCTCCAATAAGGATTAATTATATCTTAGTTGAGATTAAGTACAAGCTACTGTTTTATCATTACAGAGAAAGAGGAAATCATTTGGAAAAATTTGGATTATTTAGGTAAAATGAGGTCTATGGGAGACAGCCATTCTCTAATTTTGAGCTTTCTGGATAATGGGTTTCCACCTAATGGATCCAATACTTGTACTTAAAAATAGACCAATAACATTTTATATTATAATATAAATTTGAATTGTATTGTAGTATCTGCTCAAATAAAAGAAAAGCAAGGGATTTAAGCAAAACACATGCATAATAAGTGCAAAGCCTTCTCACCTCAGCTTGACTTGGCTCCTTACTGAAAGATCTAAACTTGACTTGACTCCTTACTGAAAGGAGAAGTAAACCCTAAAAATGATTAGGGTTAAAAATCGCATGTTTTATAAATGTACCAGTCTAAAGTTTCAACTTCTCAATAGCTGCAATGATACAGAACGTATATTCATGCATGTGAATCAGTAAATCAGCAGAAAAGAAGATGGGGGGGGGGGGGAACTGGGCCATCTTTGGAGACACATATCTTCCCTGCTAAAAGGTTGTGGTTGCCTGGGACTGGTACAGAAGCCCAACATTTCTACCCTACTTCTTTAGTTTGACTTTCCTTGTCCTTTAAAGACCTCAACTTGACTTGGCTCCTTACTGAAAGACCTCAACTTGACTAGGCTCCTAACTGAATGACCTCGACTTGACTTGGCTCCTTACTGAAAGACCTCAACTTGACTTGGCTCCTTACTGAATGACCTCAACTTGATTTAGCTCCTAACTGAAAGACCTCAGCTTGACTAGGCTCCTTACTGAAAGACCTCAGCTTGACTAGGCTCCTTACTGAAAGACCTCAACTTGACTTGGCTCCTTACTGAAAGACCTCAACTTGACTTGGCTCCTTACTGAATGACCTCAACTTGATTTAGCTCCTAACTGAAAGACTCCAACTTGACTTGGCTCCAAACTGAAAGACCTCAACTTGACTTGGCTCCTTACTGAAAGACCTCAACTTGACCTGGCTTCTTTCTGAAAGACCTCAACTTAACTTGGCTCCATACTGAAAGACCTCAACTTGTACTTAAAAATAGACCAATAAAATGTTATATTAGAATATAAATTTGAATTGTACAGTAGTAACTGCTCAAATAAAAGAAAAGCAAGGGATTTAAGCAACATAAGTGCACAATAAGTGCAGTCTTCTCACCTCAACTTGACTTGCCTCTTTAATGAAAGACGTAACCTTGACTTGGCTCTTTATTGAAAAACCTCAACTTTACTGAAAGACAAGGCTAGCTTTTGTGGCCATGTTTCATTATTATAAGTCCTTTTAGAACAATTTTCCCTAGTTTGATTTAAAATCCTTTTGCTTCTGTACTTGTTTTACAAATTAATTTTAAGACGAAGAATTACTTTTGTTTGCTGCAGGTGTTACAACTTGAATAAGTATGATTCCCCGGTCAGCCGTGAAAACAAATTTATCAACTGAAAAGCAAATGAATATCTTAAATAATGTTTATGCAGATTTTAAACAACCTTTTTCCATGCTTGCTTGGTTACACGTATATGCTAATGCCTCGGAAAGTGCATCCCATTGAAAAACACTTTCTGTTCTGTGCATATTTTTATAGGTACAGGACCTGTTATCCAGAATGTTCTGGACTCAGGGTTTTCTGGATAAGAGATCTTTTTGTAATTTGGGTCTTCATCTCTTAAGTCTACTAAAAAATCATATAAACATTTAATAAACCCAATAGGCTGGTTTTTCTTCCAATTAGGATTAATTATATCTTAGTTGAGTCTATATCATAATTGGAGCTTTCTGGATAATGGCTTTCCAGATAACAGATATAGAGACAGTCTTGGGTGAATATGTTGTACCTAGTAGAATTATGTTGCACATGAGTTGTGTTGTGTAGATTCTGCTTTAGCTTTTGGAAGATCCAATAAACAGGTTGGATATTCTGCTTGTCCAAGAAATCATTCAAGCTGCTCTCAAAGTAATTCACAGAATCAGAATCACACCCCCTGGCCGTGCTTTCCACAACCTCACTGTCCTTACTGAGATAAACCTCCTACTCTGTTTCTTTAAATGAAAGTTCAGCTCTTGTGCTTTCTTCTTTTCTATGGGGGAAAAAAGACCTTCCGTTTTCTGTCTATAATGCTCTCTAAGGGTAATTAGGGATCAACAAAATGTTTGGCAAAAATGTTGCCCCTAGACTAAAATGGGTGAAAACATGTTCCCCCACATGTAATATAAGGCACTAAGTTTGCCACAGAGCAGTAAATCATAGCAACCAATAAGATTTTTGCTTTTTAATAGGTGACCAGGAAATCCTACCTGCTGATTGGTTGCTATCCATTACTGCTCCTGGGCAAACTTAGAGCGTTTTATTGCATATTCCCACTTGTGTCAATAATTTGTTGAATTTCTGCCTTTTTGCAAATTTGTGGCAGAGTTGTAATCGTGTCCCCTCACAAGTGTCCTTTTTCCAGAGAGAACAACCACAACCTTTTCAGTCTCCCCTAATATTTAAGTCTTCCACCCCTCTAACCAGTTTAGTTGCACTTAGTCTCTGCACTCTCTCCAGCTCATTTATATCCCTCTTAAGCCCAAAACTGCCCCCATACTCCAGGTGAGGCCTTACTTGGGATGTCTAGACGTAAGAGGCATGATTATTGTATCAAGACAAGATTTGCTTTAATGCCCACAGATTTCTACTGCCTGGAGTTACGCAGTTTGTTATCCACGAAAGCTCCAAAGTATGTGGAATTCTTGGGACATGGGGGGGGGGGGTGCTTTCCAGATAAGAGGTCCTTAAATGTGATTCGTAGCTTTAAGGAATGGCTGTACATGTATAAACTGTGTAAATAGAGGTGACACTTGTATATATACAAATAATTGAGACCTCTTTATATTAGAAGCCTCCTTGCACAGTAGAATCTGTAATGTGTGTTATGATCTCAAGCAAATATATGTGTGATGATAAAGAGCAGCTAAACAGCTGGGAACAGAACTCACTTGCCACAGAACCACAAATCAGAGATGCGTCGAGCACTTCACATTTAAGTATGAATCAAAAATCAGACTTTTACAGATGATGTTCAGATGTGAATGATTGTGGGTGCAATTTATGAGCTGGGTAAAGAATCTGTAGGAGTTTCACACTTTTCAACGCAACGTTCCATCGGCTTTCAACCTCTATGTTGCCTTCAGTTGATCAAAGTTATTGTAAGTCAAGATGAAATGAACCTTCTCATCATGTTCCCATCACCAGCATGTGATGAAATAGCCGCAGATAATAAATCCATACCTGGCTTGGCCGAAGATGTGACTTTACACTGTAAATAATAACAAAAAAATAGTTTTTCCCCTGCATTTTATGAATGAAGTTTACAGGAATGAAAAGTGATGTTCCATCATCTATAAAACCGTTGTTCACAACAGTTATGTTGTTGAGTTTTTAAAGTAAACTTTGAAAGTAAGTCTGACCACCAAGTAGTCAAGGAGGTTGTCAGGAGAAAGAAAGAGGCTGATGTGATTAGGAAAAGATTTAAGGTTCAGAATTTCAAACTATTTCCTTATTTACATTTTTTTTTAATAAAAGTTTGAGATTTTACAAACGTTTATTGTACTATGTGATTTTATTGCAGTTTTTTACCATGATTAATGTCAGTTTATTTTTGTGAATATGCTGGAGATCAAGACAAAAACCTCTATTGAGTTCATTTGAGATTTATTCCAAAAAAATGAAATCTGCCTCCCTGGGTTTACGGTCCATACTCACACTACCCATCAAACAGGTCTGCACATCCAATGAATGGGTGAAATGGTTGCTTATCATAAAACTATTGTGTTTCACTTCTGAATTTATCTTATTTTATATTAAAAAACCACAACCAAACTCCCGTGCTTGATTTGATCTTATTTAGTAATAAAATAACCCAAATCAATCGGATCGTGGAAAAACTCGATGAAATCAAGCGAACATCCAAATTGCTGTAATTTTTGGGGCTTTTTTCCAAAATCTTTTGTGTTTTTTGAGTTTTTGCCCAAAAACCCTGAAAAAGTTGAATATCGGGTTAAATCCAGCACAGACCAGAATAAATTGAGATAGGTGCATCTCCTAATGACCTTTAGTTTTTTTTCATGAAAAATGTGAGTATTTTCCTCAAAAAGCCCAGCCAGATAAATTCAAGCTATGTGCCAAAAGAGTGAAGTCTCATGGTCCTGCCTGACTAAAATATCTATTTTTGTCCATCAGATTCAAAACTGAAATATTTCTTTCCAGGAAACAAGAGAAAAAAGAAACTCTAAACTCTGATGCAGCTATTATATCAGTTGGTCACTCTTTTCTCCCTTGGCCAAGTTTCCTTGTTAGGTAGGGCCATGGGTACAGAGGTTCTACAACTAAATGGGGTCAGGCCTGTGTTTTTTGGTAGTTGGTGGAGGTGTCTGCAGTTGGTAATATAAATGTTATTGGAGCAATACAGAAGGTTTGAGTAGAAAGATGAGTAATAAAAAGTAGCAATAACAACAGTGGTGTAACTACTCCCTGGTGGGCCTGGTACAGGATGGGCACCTGGGCTCCCTTGTTGGGTCCTTACCTCTATAAATCCCATGCTGGAGTGTTGATGGCATGTGTACTGTAAAATCTCCCCCTTGATAACCACCTGCCATAACCATTATCATGGCTCCGACGGGCCCCAAGGGGGTGTGGACCCTGGTGCAATTGCACCCCCTGCACCCCTGGTAGTTACGCCACTGAATAACAATACATTATTGGGGTAAGGTCACACGGTCAGATTCAGGGAGATTTGTTCACCTGATGACTAATTACCTCTTCTTCTAGGCGACAATCTCCCAGAGCTACCTTCCCGTGTCTTCCCGTCTGTTACCATGAAAAGTCGCCAGCGCTAAAGCACACACGGCAATTTGTTGCCTCATGAGGAAACCTCGGACGACTTCGGAAATCAAAGCGCCATGAGTGCATTGACGCAGGTGATTTTTTTCATTTTAGCAGGGGGAAAGCAGTTCGGGGAGATTGTTGCCTAGAGGCGACTAAGCCCCCCAAATCTGCCCCTGTGCCCCAACCCTTACAGAGCATTTCTTTAGATGGGGTCAATGACCCCCATTTGAAAGCTGAAAAGAGTCTGAAGAAGGTGTTTTGGCGCATGTGCAGTTTGGGCAATTTTCTGTTGCGTGACAATTGGGCATGTACCAAAACTCATGAAAATTGCCGAAGCTCCGGTTTCATTCCAAGGATTACTGAATCGGCTGAAGATGGCGTCCGTGAAGTTTGATGCCTGAAACTGCATGGAGGGGTAAGTAAAATGTTAGGGGCATTTGCCCGGGGTATCACTTAGGCTGGGGGAGGAGGGAGGGGGGTCTTTTTGATGATGGGGGTAGGGTTTTTTTTTTTTAAATGTAGGGTTGAATTCTCCTTTAGAGGGGAACCACCCAATTAATGGTAAAATGTTTTCATTGGTTTATATTTGTCTATTTCTCTTGTACCTGCCCTGGGGTCACAGCGATGGCCGACACATTCCTACTCCGTGTCCAGGAGGAACATTAGAACAATAATATGAAAATATTTACAGGAATCAGAAAACTCCTTGTTCTTTCATTTTCATCATTTTGTTATTCAGTCTCATGGGCAGGGTTTTCCCTCATAGCTAAACTGATGAAATTACTTTTCATTTTAATTTGCAGAGAGAGAGAGTTGAACTTTATCCGTAACCTCGTCAATTTGCAGCAACTCAGCGCTTTGGGCTCCGTGTTTGTAATAATAATGAATAACCTTTCTACCGTCTCTTTTATTGTTCCGCGTATTAAAAAGGGAAGTGAATGCAGATTTCAAAATGATTGCCCTAAATGCACTTTTATTCTTTATTTTTTAATAACATTGCAATAATGTAAGATACGGACGCACAAAGGCTCAGGTAGGACTCTTCATATTTTATGTTTTTATTACAGTATATTGAAGTTTATTGAAGTTTTACAGAACAGCGTCAGGTTTTTACTACAGAAGGTGTTGTTTGCCTCTAAAAACTGTTATTATGATGTAGAGAGGGATATTTTGAGACAATGTGCAACTGGTAAATTCCCCTAGCAACCATGCACTGATATAATTAAAGTTCCCCTAGCAACCATGCACTGATTTGAATAAGAGACTGGAATATGAATAGGAGAGGCCTGAATAGAGAGAAGAATAATAAAAAGTAACAATAACAATACATTTGTAGCCTTACACAGCATTTGTTTTTGATGGGGTCAGTGACCCCCATTTGAAAGCTGGAAAGAGTCAGAAGAAAAAGGCAAATAATTAAAACACAATAAAAATAAATAATGAAGACAATTTAAACGTTGCTTAGCATAGTCCAACCAAAAGGTGAACCACCACTTTAAATGCATTGTAGGCAATATATGGTGGGCAAATTATTTGAAGGCTTGTTAAGGGATCACATTCAACATGTTGTCCTAGTGAATGGCATTATGAGCAGCAATCAGCATGGCTTTATGAAGGATAGGTCATGCCAGACAAATTTCATTGCTTTTTATGAAGAGGTAAGTAAGATGCTGGACAGTGGGGGGGCAGTAGATGTGATATATTTGGATTTTGCCAAAGCGTTTGATACTGTGCCCCACAAACGACTGCTTTCTAAACTAAGGTCTGTTGGGCTTAATGAAGTCGTTTGCACATGGATAGGGAACTGGCTACAGGATCGGGTACAGAGGGTGGTTGTTAATGGTACATTCTCTACTTGGAGTAAGGTTCTTAGTGGGGTCCCTCAGGGCTCGGTGTTGGGTCCACTTTTATTTAACTTGTTCATTAATGACTTAGGGGAGGGTGTTGTAAGTAATGTATCAGTGTTTGACACAAAACTATCAGCCCAATTAATTCCATCCAGGATGTGGCACTTGCAACAGGATCTTGACTAACTGGCAATCTGGGCAGCTAAGTGGCAAATGAGATTCAATATTGATAAATGTAAAGTCATGCACCTGGGATGTAATAATATTCACTTATACCCTTAATGGGACTGCACTAGGCAAATCCATTATGGAGACGGAGCTTGGAGTCCTTGTAGATGATAAACTTGTCTGTAGCAAGTAATGCCAGTCAGCAGCATCAAGGGCCAATAAGGTCTTGTATTAAACATAGAGTCACGGGAGGAGGGGGTCCCACTGTATAGAGCACTTGTAAGGCCACATCTAGAATATGCCCTACAGTTTTGTCTCCATCACTCAAACAGGACATTATTGTATTAGAGAGGGGACAGAGAAGGGCAACTAAGCTGGTAAAGGGAAAATCTTAGCTATGAGGAAAGACTGGCCAAATTGGGGATGTTCACGCTGGAGAAGAGGCGCTTAAGGGGTTATATGATAACTATGTATAAATATATATAAGGGGGTCATATAATAATCTCTCTAATGCTTTATTCACCAGTACGTCTTTCAAGCTGACACAAGGTCACCCATTCTGATTAGAAGAAAAGAGGTTCCAGATAAATATTGGGAAGGGGTTTGTTACAGTGAGAGCTGTGAAGATGTGGAATTGTCTCCCTGAATCAGTGGTACAGGCTGATACATTAGATAGGTATAAGAAGGGGTTGGATGCTTTATTCACCAGTAGCTCCTCCCAGCAGACAGGAGGGAGCCAATGAGATTAGAGGAAAGGAGGGAAAGGGGTGTTACAGGGAGGGAAGTGAATCAGTGGTACAGGCTGATACATTAGATAGGTATAAGAAGGGGTTGGATGGTGTTTAGCAAGTGAGGGAATACAGGGATATAGAAGCTCATAGTACAAGTTGTTCCAGGGACTGGTCCCATTGCATCTTGGAGTCAGGAAGCAAATTGGAGAGTTTTCAATTAAAAAGAGTTTTCGCCTTCCTGTGGATCAACTAGCAGTTTGGCAGGTTATGTATGCTTGATGGATGTGTGTCTTTTTTCAACCTCACTTACAATGTCACTATGAACACCTCAATCATTTGGCACACCTCTTAATCCTAAGCATCTTGATGAGAATTTCGGCCAGGGTCGCAGTGGGCCAGTGGGACACTAGGAAGAACCATGCTGGCCCAGACCCACTCCCTGCATTAGGCTATTGCTGCTGCCCCTGACTTCTCTACCTGGCCATATTAAATCAACAAGAAGACAAAGGTTTGCTGGGGAGTAAGGCTGTAAGGGGGTTGCTGCTCAATTAGGAGGCCAGAGGGGCTTTGTGGCTGGGGGGTGTAACAGGCACCTACCCTGTCTGCCCAAGGTTTGAAAGGATTTTCACTCTCGCACATTTATCAGTCGTTGGGCCAGATTTGAAGTAAATCTGATACATTTGCTCATGTGGAGAAAACTAAAGGGCAATCGTGTCACTGAAAAGAACTCACAAAGAAGATTATTTCAGTTGTGTATTTGGCACCAGTGACTTTAAATCCATTAAAAGGCAACACAGTATCTGATGTTATAAGAAGAATGAATATTGTATAAGTGAAAGAGATGAAAATGTAAGTTGAATAAAGAACAAAGTATATATTTCAGGGGAAATACCTTAAACAAATAACTTATTTAAAAAAAAAAAAAGGCCATCATATTGTTTGATTGTATCTAACCTAACTGAAGCCTTCTGAGTTTTTTTAGCTTATCATTTGATATTAATAATAATAATAATTAATAGGTATAAACAGGACTCTTCTGTCACATCCAATGAGGAAAGTGTAAATATGAATCCACAATGTCTTACAGTGTAATACCATTAATTCCCAGGTGTCAGAGGTTCAGAGTTGCAATAAAGGCCAAGTTGAAATGATTTAGTGAAATAGAAGCGGATGGATGTAGAGCACGACACTGATGAGTGGCAACAGATGGGAAGACACAGGTTTCTATAAATGATTAATATATGATGAGCAGCACAAAGACCCTAATAATGCATAGTTATTACCATAATGTTATTTATTCGTAGGATTTTCCAACCTTTGGTTCATTGCCGCCAGTGGTTAATAATTGTACTTCAAGATCAACAGCTGGAGGGACTTATGTCTCAGTCCTTCCCCGGGGGTCACTCACTTTACTGCTATTTAAGCTTTACCGCAATATGAGGGGCTGCCTCCATTTCCCCCTCCAAAGAAAACTCCGGCACTCAGATAAGTAAAGTAATTACTTTCTGGTTTCATATTGCAGCTTAGTATTTAAGCTCCAGTTTGAGCTGGTTATTGCATGCATAATGTAACATTTTCCATGACCCAGTTCTTCAAAGTGATGGAAACAAACGTGTACTTATCCCATGTTACTTGTCTCATGTTAATTATCTCTTCTAGGCTATGATTGTCCATAGTCCCTTCCTTGCTTGACTATTGTGTGATTGTGGCTGCCCTTAAATAAGAACCACAGCTTTATTGCTTCCTCGGTGACCCAAAAGCACAGTATGAGATTCTACTCAACATGCACAGTAGTCTCATTCTCTCCTCAGTTAAACTGACGGATGAGAATATTTGATAAAACAAGATGATGAAGACCTGGTTAGGTCTTCATCCAGGCACTGCATTTATTGTATTTTGCCCATGATGAAGACCACTCGGTTGTTGAAATGTGTAGGGCTAGTTACTATTTCATGTAACATTTGGATGTAATAAAACTTTGACTTTTTTGATGTAGAGTGGGCAACCCTACTTCTTTATTTTTGATCTTCATCCAGGCACAGCTGAAGTGTAATATGTGGTGAGCGTTATTATTCTCATTTCAATTATATTGTTTACTTCCTTAGGTATCCATATGTACTTCTCTCTATTGATTGTATTTAATCCTGTGAATTGTACCATATTGCACGCCATTGTCTATTTGTATCCCATTATGTTGTTCTCCTTCCCTCCTTCCATGTTGCAAAGTTAAAGACTTTAGAAAAAGCAAATGACTAGAATAATGCTAGATGGGTCTGCCCTGCTGGTAACATTAAATAGTTTATTAAATCCCTGAGCAAAAGAGAGAAGCCAAAGGGGTGTTCGGCACATTAAATTCAAATGTGTTAGACAACAGACCATGCTGTGAGGTTATTGTAGTAGATATTATTGCCCATGTTCTGCACCAAAGAAGGATCTCAGCAAGGACATGATCTACTCAACCAGCCCCATGGCCCTTGAAGAAATAAAAAAGATGGGGAAGTCAGTTTATTAAAGGTCAGTGAAAGTGAAATTTAGTGAAAATTAAGTTCAGTGAAATTCAGTGAAAGTGAAATTTAGTGAAAGTGAAATACAGTGAAAGTGAAATTTAGTGAAAGTGAAATTCTGTGAAAGTGAAATTCAGTAAAAGTTAAAGTCAGTGAAAGTGAAACTTAGTGAAAGTGAAATTCAGTGAAAGTGAAATTCTGTGAAAGCGAAATTCTGTGAAAGTGAAATTCAGTAAAAGCTAAAGTCAGTGAAAGTGAAACTTAGTGAAAATGAAATTCAGTGAAAGTGAAATACAGTGAACGTGAAATTCTGTGAAAGTGAAATTCAGTAAAAGCTAAAGTCAGTGAAAGTGAAACTTAGTGAAAGTGAAATTCAGTGAAAGTGAAATTCTGTGAAAGTGAAATACAGTGAACGTGAAATTCAGTGAAAGTGAAATTCAGTAAAAGCTAAAGTCAGTGAAAGTGAAACTTAGTGAAAGTGAAATTCAGTGAAAGTGAAATTCAGTGAAAGTGAAATTCAGTGAAAGTAAAATTCAGTGAAAGTAAAATTCAGAGAAAGTGAAATTCAGTGAAAGTGAAATTCACGTAAAAGTCGAATAGAAGTATATGTTCCAGCCACTACATTCCACTACACAAGCCCAGGAAACCTTTAATAAATAAAATAAAGTTATTGCCCTACATGTGCCCCCTGTATAGTTGTGTTGCCATATGTTAGGAAATGTAGGGGGGAAGGAGGGGAACCCCCCAATAATTTACGCTTTTCAGACTATCACCCTAAAAAAGGAAAAAGACACCAGCGTTTTTGTATTGTATAGAACTTCGCCAGGTCTGACCTGAGAAGTAAAGTCTAGCGTAAGTGATAACGTTCAGGAAAATGTTCATCTTAGTGAATTTGCATAATTACGATCCTTCCTCAGTGCGTAACTTCGCCTGGTGTAAGGGTGCAAAGTTGCACTAGTCTATCTACTTCGCTAACGAAAATCCGCCAGAGTTGGCGTTAGTGAATTTGCGAAGTTATGAATTGTAGTCACGCTGGCGAATTAGCTCTAGCTTTAGACGCTTCGCGCTTTAGGGAATTTCCCCCATTGACTTATACGGGACCTCAACAGGTCTGAGATGGTGGATTTTTGGATTCTGGCTTTTTTTTCTGGATTTCTGGCGCTTGCAGAAGGGTATAATAGAATAAAAAAATAATCCAGATTTTAAGATTCAGCTTTTAACCCCATACATATATATGTAACAATCATGGATGCACTGAACCCAGGATTCGGTTCAGGATTTGGTTCAGGATTCGGTTCAGGATTTGGTTCAGGATTCGGTTCAGGATTCTGCATTTTACAGATTCGGTGGAATCCCAGTGCCTGGCAGAACTGAATCTGAAAAATCACCACTTTTGGTCAAACAAACAAGGAAGTTGAAATGTTTTTAGCCGCACTCTGCAAGTGCAGTTGTATTTCCCTCTTTTTCTCTAATTTACATATTCTAATTAGGGTTCGGATTTGGTCTGGCATTCGGACAAATCTTTCATAAAGGATTCAGCCAAATCATACTGGGCTGGTGGGACACCGGAAAAAAACCCAGTGGGCCTCCAGCTCTTATGGGCCCCACCCGCCCAGATCTGCACCCAGATGTTCTGCCTCTAAATGCCGTGACCCCCTTTGCTCAGTGCGTTCGCATTTGCACAGACGCGGCTCATCGTTTCGGCGCAGTAGAGGGGTCCAGAGGGGATAGTGGATTCGGTGCTTCTCTAATAACAATATACATCTGCCGCCTTTACAATAACCCGATTGTTGCCGTCTGTAAAGTTAAACCAATTCTGCTTTTAAAGGCAATGTTAAGCCCAAAAATATTTTTTTCCTAATAACAGGATAATTCTGAGCGACTTTGCAATCTACATGCATCACATATGTTATATGGCATTAAAGTCATTTGTGTCTGTGTTGCTATGGAAACCAGTGTCTGTCCCTTTCTGTTCTCTGCACTGGTGGTTCAGACTGTTGATACAATGTAAGACAAGGCCGATGATTAACAGACCTGCAATGCTGCTTTCCATAGAAACTGTTTTTACAACTAAAATTTAAAAGCAGTGAAACGTGTAATAAATATATGTGGGAAGTTGCTTCGAATGATGTTTACTTATATTAGACATTTTTAATTTATTTTGGGGTTGACTTGCCCTTTAAATACACTGCAGAGTGTAATGATGAGAAAACACTAAGCTACAATTGATACTGATTGAATGGAGCATTTGTCCTTTAATCATGTCATATATCAAAGTATACAGATTCCAGGGAACCTATTTATCTGCAGTTCTTTGGACTAATATTTCTATTTTGGTTTTTCTTCTCTTGTCTGTACAATAAAATGTATTAGACAGAACAAAGGGATATGAGAGGAGACAAACTGTAGAAAGTAAATAAAATCCTACAATATAATCATTTTTTCCCCCTTATTTTATTAAACAAACACTCTCCAGCTGTTCCTACGTGGGACAATATTAATGTAAATAACACCCTTATATTAACATAAAAACCACTGTGAAAATACGGGATTTTTTATTTGCACGCTCGTTTATCACTTCGAATTTGAGTTCTCAGTAACTAACATTAAGGGGCAGATTTACTATTATTCCCCAAAAAATTCTCGAATTCCTATGAAATACGATACGAAATACGATACGACATTCGATCCCTTGATAAAATCTTACGATTTGAATGATCGAGGTTTTCGATCATACGAATAGTATTCGAACATCCTATTTAATTGTATAAACGGAATTCGAATTCACGTGAATTTCGTAATTCTGCCCCTAACTGTAATATATATGTCAAATATTTGTATATTTGAAGAGTTTTCAAAGATTCTATTTAAGTTGGAGCAATTACATTGTTTAGTATTGATTTTGTATGGTACAGGTATTGGATCCCTTATCCAAAAACCCATTATCCAGAAAGTTCAGAATAGACTCCATTGTAATGAAATAATCCAAATTGTTAAAAGTGATTTCCTTTTTGTGTGTAATAATAAAACAGTAGCTTGTACTTGATCCCAACTAAGATATAATTAATCCTTATTGGAAGCAAAACCAGCCTATTGGCTTTATTTCATGTTTATATGATTTTCTAGTAGATGTAGTAAAACTGCTCAGATCACTATTGTAAGCGCTTATGCAATTTCTCTTATTTTTTTCCTAGTTTTCAAGACATTAGCGGTTTTTAAACGTATTATATATTGAATTTAAAACAACATCACAAACCAGGGTTACCTGTGGTTTCAAATTAGAACATTAGAAGCGACTCATATCGTAACAACTAGAAATAAAGTGCAAAGTCCTTTAAAGTGTCAGTTAATGTGGATGGGGCACATTAGCTTGAAGCTTGATTTAAACTGGAGATTTTACAGGTAAAGTCTGTTAGTTGTTTCTGTCCATTGCCGGAATGTTCTGCCGCTGTTAAATGATTAGACAGAAAGATGTAACGCAGGAACGGATTGCGCCATTTCTATTTAGCTGTGTATTAGTCCTCACCTGTCATATCATGTAGCAAAGTTCAGCTGGAGATATTACCTTTCCTTGAGGAGACATTTGTGGGGATCTAATAAGACGTTCAGATCCAGTCGTGTTCTACAAGCTTTCACGCTGCTCATAAAATTCAGACAATTTTCAGAATAAAATAACCCCAGTCACCCGGTTACTGGAGCATAATCCCAGCAGTCTCATTAGCTGAGCTCACACACTCACTGAGCATTAAACACACAACTACCTGCAGACAAATCCCACCTTCCACAGCTGAACTTACAGGACTCTGACAACTCTTCATTAGAGCAGAGACTGCAGAGACAGGAAAGACCTGGGGGGTCACAATCATTCTTCATGGAATTCTTACAGAAAACGAGTTTGTTATAGAGTGAAATCAACGGGGAAGTATTTTTGGGGAGCGTTTCAGATATTAGACTGTACCTGGAGCCAAGTGAAAAGGTGACGAGCTGCCTGGAATGAACTTGTGCTGATATCACAGAGAAAGTTGTAGATGTAGGCTGAATCCTGACAGTGTTGGACTGGGACATCAGGGGCCCACCCAAAAACCTTACACTAGGGGCCCACCAATAATTTTTAGACCAGGGGCCCACTCTCTTCCTCTACTCATTCAACCTCTATTCTCCTAGTGTATTTTCTTTACATACTATAATCTATTATTACATCTATTTAGCCTCTAGAAATAGGGAATGGCCATGAACTTGGCCAAATTATCAGCATGAGGGTCCACTGACACCTGGGCCCACCGGGACTTTTCCTGGTATTCTGGTGGGCCAGTCCGACACTGAATGTTTAAAGCTGCAAAATGTTTTTTATATTTTAGTGTGATGAAGGGATTAGCCTGAAACATGTTGTGTGATACACTTCCTAAACAAAGGAATTTTGCAGCTTTAAATGTCTGCCTGGATAAACCTACATCTACAACCTCCTCTAAGTATTTATTTTGTGATATCGGCACAGGATACCCCGTGGGGTGAACAATATAAAACCCAAGGGGGAGCTACAGAAAAACTATGTGCTGATATCACCCCCATCCACCACTGGGGCAGTCCTTCAGAAACCCTGGGAACATATAGGGGCAAATTCATTATAGCGCAAAGCGTCTAACTCTAGCGCTAATTCACCAGCATGACGTCAACACCGGCTCTGGCGAATTTACGCCAGCGAAGTAGATAGACTAGCGCAATGACGAATGATCGTTGATTTGCAAATTCACTAAGATGAACATTTTCCTGAACGTTATCACTTACGCTAGACGTTACTTCTCAGGTCAGACCTGGCGAAGTTCAATACAATAAATAGGAGGTTGAAAAAAAAAAAAGTAAAATGTTTCTAAGTTCCAAAAAAACGCTGGCGTATTTTAGCATAGGAGGGTGATAGTCTGAAAAAGATCGATATTTTTTTGGGGGGTTCCCCTCCTTCCCCCTTACATTTCCTAACATATGGCAACACAACTATATAGGGGGCACATGTAGGGCAATAACTTTATTTTATTTATTAAAGGTTCCCGCCGTATGCAAATTAGGGTTCGCTAGCGTAACAGCGCTCTGCCTAGCAAAGTAACACTAGCACAACTACGCTACTGTTCACCGACCTGAGCGTAAATTCGCACTTTAGTGAATTTGAGTAGCGCTGGTGAAAATTCGCCTGACGCAGTGCGGCGAACGCTAGCGAAGCTAATGCTAGAGAATTTTCGGATCTTAGTAAATTTGCCCCATGGACATATGTGAGTGTATGAGTATATGAGTGTATTCCTCCTCCAATCAGATAAAGCCATATTGATCTTAGCGTGACTCACGCTCCCATCAGATATTCAAGTGACTCAGAAACACTTTTTGACAAAAAGCAGGAAATTAATTACTTATTATGTGCAATGGGGCACATTATCAATAATAAAAGCACATATATATATATATATATATTAATTTCCTTTTTAACAAATGCATCTGGCCTTCTTCATGAAACTTCACATATTTGAATTGAAAGGATAAAGGGAGGACCTTTGTGAAGAGATGATTTCATTAAGACTGTAATTTCCATATCTCCATATACCAGTGGTGAAAGAAGGATTCTCCTTCAATAGCGAAGATCAGATCATACCTTAATCAACGTAGCTGTCAGAAAGCTAATGAATGAAGATAAGTCCTTCAAGCTCACACGCATGAGTTTTTAGGTTCCTTCACATCTAGTTAAAGGCCAGACACAAAACTTGCTGAAAACAATGGGCTTTTGTTCCTTCCTGTAGTTTCTTTTTACATCCACTGGTATCTTTATATTCCTTGATTTGTTTATTGAGGACAACTTGATTATAGCGCCAATATGTATTTGCTTGAGCGAATCAAGTGGATATTTTGCCTTCTTTTACATTATGTATTTATGTTTTTACTTCAACTGAATCACATTAAAGTCTGGTTACATCATATACCAATGGTCACCAACCTGTTCCTTGTCAACCCCTTGGATGTTGCTCCCAGTGGCCTCAAATCAGGAGATTATTTGTGAATTCCAGGTTTAGAGGCAGGTTTTGGTGCATAAAAACCAGTTTTACTGCCAGAACATGTAGGAGCAACAAACGGCCAATCACAGCCCTTATTTGGCACCCTAGGAAAGTGTTTCATGCTTGTGTTGCTCCCCAACTTTTTTTATTTTTGAATATGGCTCACGGGTAAAAAAAAAACTAGGGGACCCCTGCCATATACTGACACACAGCAAGAGGATGTGATTGGAGGATGGAAGCCTATGATTAAGTGTCTTTTGGACATGAAACGCGTCAGGCGAGAGATGACTATATAATAAAGTTTATATTTTTATACTAAATAATTTCTTCTGGTCTGATCTGATCGTGGATATCCAGTGTGCCTTGCACCAACCAGTTTGTATTTGAAACACAGCAAGAGGATGACCAAGTATACAGTAGATATCACTTACAGCCTTTGACCCGTTGACTATAAAATATGCTCAGCAATAGAAAAAAGGACAAGTTACACTGTGTAACAATGATTCCAGGTTCTTTAGCATTTAGCTTGTGTGGGATCTCAGGTTGCTCCGTGTCATGATAAAATATCTGTCATTGCCAGTGGCTTAACTAGATGTTACTGGGCCCCACAGAAAATTCAATTCAGGGCCACAAAATATTGATAAGGGGTGGTTCTACCCCCATATATTAAAATTGTCCATTAATTAGAGCC
Organism: Xenopus borealis; assembly: GCA_024363595.1. NCBI lineage: Eukaryota > Metazoa > Chordata > Amphibia > Anura > Pipidae > Xenopus > Xenopus borealis. The sequence continues at coordinate 2,024,917 of CM044439.1, forward strand.
TCACTGGGCCCCTAAGTTTCTGCAACTGCAGGGTCTGTCTCATCTGTAGCCCCTGGTTATTGGACAATCATTCAGCAAAGTTGTAGATGAAAACTCTCTTTGTCAATGAGATATACTCTACTAAATGAATATATATATATATATATATATATATATACTCTACTAAATGAATTCTCCAACCATCCACTTATTCCTGTACCCTTTTCTACTCCAACTGCAATTGTCTTGTGTCACCCCCACTGTTGAACCCCAACATTTAAGAGAGCAGCGCGACGTTCTCTCAGGAAACACAACTGTATCCGAGTGTAAGAAGTCAAGCGTCTGCTCATTCTAGAAAGCCATGATGTGTATAAAAGGTGACCATCCATTAGATGTTGGGGGTGTAGTAGGAGATTCTGACAGACCACCCTGAAAGTCTACTGGATTGTAGCAGGTGTGTCCTTACGTGATAGAAACCTGACAATATCCCAGATGACTAATGTCAACTCCCTGTAATTGTGTTACGGACCCTGATTTGCATCTTAACAAGTCTCAGCTTATTGAACATTCCCTGCTTGTCGCCAACAGTTTTTATACCGTATAACGATTGTTTTGGTTATGACCTACTCATGGCCATTGTATTAGGGGTTAGGTTTAGGGTCAGGAGCCATGCTAGGAATTAGGTGCCCCCCCGGGTGAGACTGAGGGTAAAGAGAAGTAAGAGAATGGCCCAGTATCCGACATGATAGTTCAAGTGAGCTGAATGTTCCTCTGTGAGACTGGAAACATATTAATAATATTATTATTCTTATTATTATTATTATTATTATTGGGCCCAGTAGTGTATAGTGACAAGCAGTGAGCTTTATGCTGCTAATAGAAAAGGAATAATATTGTTGATGCGGGTGTTAAATAAACGTGTCCCTGCTGTATGGGGTGAGCTAGTGAATTATTTAAAGCACACGACTCTCCAGGGAAAGGAATCAGACAAAGCGAATGTCGCCCATAATAACAACACATTGCTCAGCGCACTTCCATTTGCCAATCGCTGTTAGCTGAAAGCACAAGTCATTTGAATTTTATGGTCATTTGGGAAACATCTGTGCTCATAATAAACTGTTACAATATAAAATAGACACGGTCTAGGGAAGGAGTCTTCTCTGGGGACTCATTGGCCTAAAATGCCCTTAAGGAGCCCATACACTGGCCGGTATAAGCTTCCCACAGACTCAATTAGCAACATACTGGGCAGTTTATGGGGTCCACCGACAGGATTCCCCCGATGGATATCTGGCTAGGTTTAAAAACCCCAAATTCCAGGACTGCATTGATTCGTTGATAAGATCCTTGGACCGACCGCCTTTATTCTTGGCATCGTTGAGCCCTAGGGCCCATGATCAGCTCTATATTGTCACTTCAAGGTGGGCATATTGGGGTGAGATCCTCTCATTTTGGATCTTCGCATGTATGGCCACCGTTAGTTTAAGTACCAGCGACCCTTCAGTATTCAAGGTAAGTGTATTCCTGGCCAATCTCTGTGTAACATAAATACTGTTTGGTTTGAAGATCTCATCTCCAGATGCGCCGTGTTGTGTGGTTGCGCCTCTCTGTGCTCTTCTGATCCATTTCTCAAAAGAGCAAACAGATTTTTTTATATTCAGTTTTGAAATCTGACATGGGGCTAGACATTTTGTCAATTTCCATGCTGCCCCTGGTCATGTGACTTGTGCCTGCACTTTAAGAGGGAACTGCTTTCTGGCAGGCTGTGGTTTTTCCTTTTCAATGTAACTGAAGGAGTCACAGTGGGACCTGGATTTTACTATTGAGTGTTGTTCTTAGATCTACCAGGCAGCTGTTATCTTGTGTAAAGCTGGCCATAGACGTAAAGATTTTTAAAAGATCCAATGGTTATCGTGAAACCACTATTGTCTCAAAACGATCATTTAAATGTCCGATGTGTCCATCAACTAAAAAGACCATTTCAGGCGATATTGCAGCAAAACTGAAGGGTCACTGCCTGCTTGGCCCTCAGGGGTGCTCTGCCAATGAGGCGAGTTGAGGCACTTGCAAAAATGCTGCTCCTGGTAACTAAGAGCTGAATTTCCAGTTTTCAACCTGGAAATTCGGCTCTTCTAGTGCAAAGCGGTGGACCCCCCTACCCCGTCCGGTGGGGGCGGCAAATTCAAGGTCGGCTCAGGCGGTGCAGTGCCTAGGATCACCCCTGTTGGCCCTGCAAACATAGACAGATTGCACAGGGCCTATAAAGATTTTTTTAACCTGGACGATCAATTTTCAGACCGTAAGATGTACGTTCGAATCCCACTAACCGCATGATAATTTCGCTAAGATCGGTCGTTTTGCAGTGAAAGATCTTTGCGTCTATGGGGAGCTTTACGGTGCTGCTATCTGGTTACCTTTTCATTGTTCTGTTGTTAGGCTGCTGGGGGGGTGATATCACTCCAACTTGCAGTACAGCAGTTGTGTTTATGAGAGCACAAGTCACATGACTGTGGGCAGCTGGGAAACTGACAATATGTCTAGCCCCATGTCAGATTTCAAAACTGAATCTAAAAAATCTGTTTGCTCTTTTGAGAAATGGATTTCAGTGCAGAATTTGGCTGGAGCAGCACTATTAACTGTTTTGAAATAAAACATGTTTTCCCATGACAGTATCCCTTTAACAATGGCTCTAGCCTCCTGCCTCCCACCCCACACACATTAGATGTCCCACCTCAATCCCAATACACAGGGTGGAAGCCCGAGTGTCAGTTCTTTTAACTACAGAAACTTGGGTTGATTTTGTAATGAGACAATGAGGATTTTTCTGGCAATCATACGTGTCCCATATTATCCGTATATTAATATATTAATATATATCCATAGACACACACAGCTGAAATGTGTTGTGGAAAGAGCAAAGGGAGGGGGCGCTGAGCAAACAGGCAGAACAGCTCAATGGCGTCAGGGAATAATATGAGACTGAGACAAAGGGAAAGCTGAAACCTCCCAGACATCCCATAATAAAGGTATTTAACCAGCAGCTTCTATTGTTTGTTGTTAAAGGAGCAGCACACCTGTCATCAACAATATGAATCACGTCTGTATCCAACCTGTTGTTCTAACAGATACCATATATATATATATATATATACCTATTTATACAGATACCATATATATACCTATTTATACAGATACCATATATATATATATATATATATATATATA
>CM044439.1:2042620-2058388 GCA_024363595.1 Xenopus borealis
TCTGTTTGCTCTTTTGAGAAATGGATTTCAGTGAAGACGTCTACTGGAGTAGCACTATTATGTTCTTTCCTAATAAATGGACATTTTTAACCATCCTGGACTTATAAAAATTGGACACAAATAAATAAAGAAGAATTGGGAGAGATTTGTCGCCTGACGACTAATCACCTCTTCTTTGGGGCGACAAATGTCCCCAAACTGCTTCCCCCTGCCTTCCAGCTGATTAATGAATAATCGCCTGCTTCTATTCACACGTTTTCCAAAGGTGCTCAAAATTGACAGTTTCGAGCTATTTCGGAAAAGCGCAGCACCGTGTGTGAGTAGGCGCAGGCGATTATTCTTTAAGTAGCTGGAAGGCAGGGGGAAGTGGTTTGGGGAGATTTGTCGCTAGGCGATTAGTCACCAGGCGATGAATTTCCCCGAATCTTCCCGTGTGGCCTTACCCTAATCCTTTTCTATATTTGTACACACAATTATGGTCTGAGCATTGGCTTCACTATGTGCCAACATTGTTACACACACAGATACAAGTGTTACTTTACCCCTTTACTGAGTGCCAGCCTCACTATGGACTGCAACTCCCAGCAGCCTCTAGGAGGGAATCCATGTTACAGATGAGCAGCGGGTGTGGCCTCAAGCTGCATCTCACACACTAACTTTAATTGTTTTAATTATTGTATTTTTTATATATTTGTGCACATGATTATGGTCTGTACACTGGCTTCACTATTTATGTGTTGCAAGACAACCTATATACATACCAATGTTGTAAAATGTGTCAGTATATTTCTCTTTAAATTGATTACCCAGACTGCACTATGTTGTATAGGTCAAAGTGCATATGAGCACGTGTTAATGGTCTTGATTCACTTGATAAAGGGTATTGAACCCGAAACATGTTGTGATTCCCACTGCCTGGAATAAAAAGTCATTTGAGTTCCTCTTCCTTCTCCAATACTTGGATTATTTGCAGCAGTTGCAGCTCAGAGCAACTATTAAGGACACATATCATTTGGAAAAGCAGTGCTGACCACCATCTAGGGTTGCCACCTTTCCCTGTGGCTGAAGCCGGACAGGGGGTGGGCCCGTGACGTCAGTGGGCGGACCCGTGAAGTCGGTGGGCGGACCCGTGACGTCACAGGGCAGAGCTATAACGACGCGATCGCCGATTGGCCGATTGCGGCGTCAATCAAGCTAATCCCGCCCGGTTTTCCTTATTTGGAAAACCAGGCAGGAAGCATTGACCCCGGCAGCCCTTCAAAATACCAAACTGTTGGGGTCAAAACCGGACAGGTGGCAACCCTACCACCATCCCTCTCTTCTATTTGGTTTATGGGGGGGGGTCTTTAGTTTATCACATTATAAATCTGAAACTGGTTCAAGCCCAAATTCCTCCCCTTGTTGTATCAAACCGTATCATGTTCTGACAAGCCTCAACTTCATTTGACCTATTGCAGAATTAGGATAAACAAGCCATTATAAAGGAAAAAACAAGCCGTGTGATCTGGAACCTCGTGATCTTGAACCTTTGCTCCCTCTTCTGACTGTCAAAGACAACATAGAAGTGTGTCAAGACAAATGTTAGAAGTAAGACTTGCATTTGTTGCTTCAGAGACCCCCTATCAGGTGTTGTTTTGTGCATTATTTATCCAAATGCTCTGATAAAGCTGGATTGAGGGTCTACTATGGAAGAGAGGTCCATGTCCTGACTGATATCATGTATTAAGCTGATTATTCAGTCCCCCATATTAATGTTCTCTCCATGCAGTTTGTGCCAGATGAGCCGACATTTTTCATGCCCCCCCAGGCTCTGCACCCCACTAACATTAATAACACTTACGGAATCCAGTAGGGTCGGGGGCTGTATTTGCTGCCACACACAGTCCCATCCACTTAAGGGGAAACAATAACTTTTTACTTTGCTGACCCAAAAGCATTGTATGATAGATGGTATAAAAAGAACTGCATGGAGCCCTTGAGTATTCCTGGAGTATGAGAGATGATATTATAAAATGCACCTTATGGAGAATAGAATGGAAGCCATAAATATACCATAAATATACCCTAGGCTGATGGAACTTGGGACAATATATTGCTCTTTTTCAGCTGGTAAAGAAATTCCATGGCTTGAAAGTGCTCTAGTATTTATTTGTGACCCAAGAACCGTCAAGTCTTGTTATAGTCAATAGGATGCGGCAGTGTTACTGAACACCATCTAGCAAGTTGCCCAAATAAGCATTTTCATTAGCAGATCAAAAGTATCCATTACCGATGGTACTTATACAGACACAAACATGTTGAGCTCTAATATCCAAATATACTTATAATTAGTGATGGGTGAATTTATTCGCCTAGCTCGAATTCGCGGCGAATAAATTCGCGAAATGGCCGTGAAAATTCGCCAGAGAAAATTCACTGGCACCAGTTTCCGATTTTCACAAATTTTTCGTGAAAACGTTCGAAAGTCACGAATTTATAGTGAAAACATTCGAAATTCACAAATTTATAGTGAAAATGTTCGAAATTCACGAATTTATAGTGAAAACGTTTGAATTTCACGAATTTTGTGAAATAGTTCAAAATTCATGAATTTATAGTGAAATTGCTTAAAATTCACGAATTTATAGTGAAGTACTTCAAATTTCACGAATTGTTCGTGAAAACTGGAAAATTTCGCAGTTATTTTGTGAAAACTGTAGACTTTTCCGATTTTGGCATTTTCGTGAATTTTTCGCCATTTCGCGAATTTCCCAGGATTCGGCGAAGCAAAACGCCCCAGATTCACCCACCACTACTTACAAATAATAGCGATACCCATACAGTGCCAGTGGCTGGAACCTCTCACACAGATTCTGTATAGGTAGAACTTTTTATTGTTTTACCAAAGAAAGTAAATGGGTTAAAATTTCCTTAAAAAGACTCCAAGAATCATCCTTCATGGAAAGCTATATTTTTGTGGAGCTCAGTGGAGATGTCACATTATGAATGTTGTGTCTATGCTACATCTACATCTACTCCCTTATTCCTTCAAAACATGACTTTTCTGTTCTAAAAGTAGAACGGCAGCAAGGAACCCAGATCCAACCAAGCCAACAGTATATGCTGAGCCTTCCAAGAAACATTGCCAAAAAGATATCCCACACATGTTTGGCAGTCAGAAGGTGAATGTCCCAGATGGCTGCTTTACATGCTGGGGTGTATTCCAAGTCCCCCACATTATTTCAATGTTCTATGAGCATATTAATATGGCAACCACATCAGAATGAACAGCAGAACATAAAAGCAGCTTATTTCACTTCTTCTTCTGGTTATGGGCAGAGACTCTGGGTGAAAAGGACTGAACTGATCTTCTATCAAGTGGTTGACCTAATTCTTTTTCCAAACTGTGTGTAGAGCAGTACATTCCACACTGTAAGAGCATGATAAAAGCCAGTGGTCCTCAAACTTGGCCCTCCAGCTGTTAAGGAACTACAAGTCCCTTGTAGGACTTGTAGTTCCTTAACAGCTGGAGGGTCAAGTTTGAGGACCACTAGTAAAAGCACTGCCAGCTGGATTGCCCTTGGGATGCTACAAGGTTAAAGGAAGAAAAAGAGGATGAGCTTCCAATAAGATTAGAAGGACAGTGGAACAAGAGCTCAATCTATGAAACCAGGGCAGTCATGAGTCTGGAGTTCAAACACCCAACTCTGTGCTCTAACTCTCCACAATGTCGCCATATTATAGTTTCAGAAGTAAACAGAACAGCAAGGCGCAGATTTACTAAGGGTTGAATTCAAGGGGTAAAAAACCCTCAAATTCGTCCATGGGGATAGCTGGGAATAGTGTGGGAAGTAAAATCTTTTTAAATTTTACCGCAATTCGATTGGTCGAACAAGCAAATAGAAAAAATTTGATCGATCGAAATGTTTTATTCGATCAAAAATAATGAAAGCCAATTCAGTAGCTTTGATCTGGCGAACTAGGCAGTCGAATAAAAATGAAAGGGGAAGTAATTTGACTGTCGAATAGTCCTGTATTCGAATTATTCGAATCATTCAATTCGATCAAATTTTCAAAATTCACTTGTCGAAGTGGTCTTCAAAAACATTTGAAAATTCGATTGAACTTGGAATCCTTCATGTGAATTTGATAAATCTGCCCCAAATATTCACTCCTAATTGTACCTTAGCTGTCTTTTGGGCAGTGCTGCAAACATAGCTTTGGGCTCTATACTCAAACCCTATCTGAACCTCAGGCAAGCTCCCCATTAACTGCTTGAGGTCCCCTTGAAAAGAATATATTATTCTTTATTATATATTTATCAAATCTCCTATTTGCAGATTACTCAGTGAACCCTGTACAAATATATTGATGACATATTTCAGACAATATCGAGTGTCAAGTGTGTAAAGTATTTTTTTCTATATTCCTTCAGATGTGTCCCATATTCTATTGGCTTCACGCTACAGAACGTCCTTTAATCTTGCATTTCTCATATTTGTAGTGTACAGGTTGATGTAGTATTAAGATTGTATACAACTTCTTGGTCAACCTGCAACCAGTATGTGACCTCAGGGCCAATGTGATTCTTCCATGTAAAATACATCATCAAAAGTATCTTGGTTAATGTTCCCTTTCCTGTAGAAATATTCTGTGTATCCCTTTCATCTTTGCTTGATCTTGGTTTCATCAATCATAATTTCCCCATTGACATCATTCAAAAAAGCCCACTTCAAGCTGGAAATTCTTTTTCATCTCACAGATCTTCTGGAAAGCAATTCTTGTTTTTATGTTTGTTCCTATCTTTGTAGATTTTATTATTGGTCCTTCTTGGAAGGTCTCTGGATCAGACAATTCCATTACAGGTACGGGATCTGTTATCTTAAAACCCACTATCCAGAAAGCTCTAAATAAAATGGGAAGGCCATCTCTCATAGACTCCATTTTAATCAAACTATATTTTAGAAACCTTGACACCCCCCAATCCACCAACCAGAAATATGCCTCCTGGGCTTGGTAGATGAACTTCTCCCCATGAATCATGTAAGAATTTCGGTATGTTCCCTCCTTTATTATGCGACAAAACTGTTGAGTATTCATTGGATGGCTCCCATCCCTCCCAAAAATACAGGGTTGATAGAATATCTTAACAAAATTTCCAATTGATTAAATTGAATTACAAAGCTTGGGGTCAACCAAATTAGTTTGACAAGATATGGGCAACTTGGGCAGAAACACATTTATTAATATTTCCATTGAGCATAACTTAATATGATCAGATTACATGTCAATGTTTGATGATGTTTTCACTTGAGAAGCTGTATCCCCCCTCCCAACCCTTCCTTCTTTATCCCTTCTCTATGGATTTAACTAATTCAATAAAAAGAACTTATAAATAATTAAAATATTTCATTTTAAGTGATTTAGTTTTCCTCTATAATATTAAAACAGTATTTGGTACTTGACCCTAAGATATAAGAATCCTTATTGTACATAAGGTCTTCTAAAATTAGTACTAATACTAAAATTATGGGAAGACCCCTTATCTGGAAAACCCCAGGTATAGTAGGGCTATTTTAATTGGGTAGGATATTGTTCAGATTTGTTGTTTCACAGCAGGTTTTAGCAGTAGTGTTCTCAACCAAACAAATCCCAAATACAGAAAAATAAATAGATGAAATGAAAAAGAATGTACAATAGAGAAGTGTATCTAGCACAATGTCTAGTAAAAGCCAGCATACAAATGTACTGAGGAACTTTAAAATTGCAAGTTTATATAGAGATGTATTTAATAGAAGATAAACAAATGAAGATTGACAGAGGAAGATATAAAGGAATTTATGTTATTCTTTACAGGACTACAGAATGGAAATATTTATAATATAAAACAGGACATATCTAACACAAGTAATTCAGAACAACTGAACTTGCTGAGAAATTTTAGTGAAGACGTTTCAAAGCTCATCCGAGCAGCTTCTTCAGTTCAACTGTAGGGGAGTTCTCGGCATACAGACTCTTCCAACGATCCAAACTCTTCAGAAAGGTGACATCTGAAATTCACAGAGGTGTTGATTGTGTGTAGTTAGTATGATAGGATTACCAATGTGTCATGCAACTCCTAGACACAGGTGTTACTTGTGAGAGTTGCATAAATGGATGTGTGAATAGTTCTGAAACCGCCGGGGTACAGATGCTAGAACAGCATTGTATGTAGCAGACAGGTTTTGTCAAAGGCCCCGACCTCTGTTCAGGGATGGTTTCTCCACCTTAACCTGAATCACCTCTTTCAAACTATCGGTCTTCTTTATCCAAGATTTGGACATTGTTATCTTCAAATAAGTGTCCCTTGTCTTTTAGGTGTAGAAAGACAGCCAAGTCTTGGCCTGTAGAGTTCCCCCTCCTATACTGATCCATTTGCTTAGTGAGCACCACTGGATTGTTGGAAGAGTCTATATGCTGACTTGCCGAGAACTCCCCTACACCAGTCAGTTGAACTGAAGAAGCCGCTTGGATGAGCAGTGAAACGTCTTCATTAAAATTTCTCAGCAAGTTCAGTTGTTTTGATTTACTTGTGTTAGATATACCATGACCCGGATGAATGAGAATCTTCATAGTTATAAAGCAGGACATTTTTGGCTAAATAATAGGTAGGTACTAGATGAACAGATAAATTAAAATTTTAAATTTATTTTACTAAACTTTCTAGTTCAGAAGGTATCACTGGTACCTTTTTTTTTTTTTTTTTTTTTAAAGCTACTGAGATTTCCCTCCCAGGACCTAATTACCCGAGAATGACGTTACACAGTTCCATTTGCTCTTTGTTGTTGAAGCGGATGGTATCATCATGCCTAGTAGAGCTTTTTGAGGCCTTTAAGTTAAGTTAAGTTAGAAAGGGATTTAAAAGGATCAACAAACAATTGGATATCAATCATTCCACCGTCCAGAAGATCATCTACAAATGAAGATTTCAAATTACCATCAACATGTCCAGACATGTCTGTTCATGCAAGTTTGGCCTACAAGCATAATGAACAATGCTGAAAAAAAGTCTCTTAAGACCCCAGAATTTCAGCATGGGACCTACAGGTACCTCTACCACTATTGATGCCACAGTTTATATGTCTACCATTAGAAACAGACAGAACAAATTAGGTCTTCATAAAAGGTATGCCGTGGGAAACCTTTGTTATGCATAAAGAACGTCAGGACAAAACTAAAATTTGCCCCGAAATACTTAGGCGGAAAACAGGACTTGTGGAACTATGTGCCCTGGACAAATGTGGTAAAGATATTTGTATTTGCCCACAGTTCCAGAAAACAGCATCTCACCAGGAGAGCCTGGTAATGGTCTGCTTTGTGGCTTCTTTGCTGGAACTGGGTCTGGGCAATTCACCATTACAAAATACACTATGAATTGTTTCATTGCATCAGAGAGTGCTTGGGAATATAGTAAGACCTTCTGTCATAAATGCCTACTTGAGCTTCTGACGAAAAGGGCAACACCAGGTAATAGAGCCAGGAGTGCACTTACATTTTCCATATGAAATATCCAAATACTTCACTCATTAATTCCCTTTCCAAAAAACCGGCACAACTTTTCTCCACCTTTAACACCCTCCTTTCCCCTTCTCCACCCCCTCCATGCACATCTGTCTCTGCTCAAGACATTGCTGAGCACTTCAAAAACAAAATTGACACTATCAGAGGGGACATTACACTACTAAACCCACCTAGGCTTCCACCACCCTCCCCACACACTCCCGAGTCTCTCCTGTGCTCCTTCACCCCTGTTACTGATGAGGAAGTCTCAAAACTTTTGGCCTCCTCTCACCTTACCACCTGCCCACTTGATCCAATTCCTTCAAAACTTCTCCGCAATACCGACCCGTGTCTTATTAAAGCCCTAACTCATCTATTTAATCTCTCGCTCTCAACTGGACTATTCCCATCTCAACTAAAACATGCTCTTGTCACCCCCATTCTGAAAAAACCCTCTCTTGATCCCTCTAATCTTGACCACCTCCGACCTATCTCTCTGCTACCTTTCATCTCTAAACTACTTGAGCGCCTAGTCTACAACCGATTAACCTCATTCCTCTCTGACAATAACCTGCTGGACCCCTTACAATCTGGTTTTAAAACGCAACACTCCACTGAAACTGCTCTGACCCGTCTAACTAATGACCTTCTAACAGCTAAAGCCAACAAAAAATTCTCACTACTAATTCTGCTTGATCTCTCAGCTGCTTTTGACACCGTAGATCACCCTCTCCTCCTCCAGTCCCTCCATTCGCTCGGCCTTCGTGACACAGCCCTATCCTGGTTTTCCTCCTACCTCACCAATCGTTCCTTCAGTGTCTCCTACAACGGAGTAGCATCTTCCCCCCTACCTCTCTCTGTCGGGGTTCCTCAAGGCTCTGTCCTGGGACCCCTATTATTTTCTCTATATACTTCCTCCCTCGGCAAATTAATCAGCTCGTATGGGTTCCACTACCACCTCTACGCTGACGATACTCAGATCTATCTCTCCTCTCCTGATCTCAACCCTGAACTCCTAACTCGTGTCTCCTCCTGCCTGTCTGCTATCTCTACTTGGATGTCACAACGCTACCTTAAACTAAACCTCTCCAAAACAGAAATGGTTCTTTTTCCTCCAACTAACACCACTAACATCCCAGAAGTATCCATCGTAGTTAACAATTCCACTATCACCCCATCTCCCCAGGCCCGGTGCCTTGGGGTTATCCTAGATTCTGCCCTGACATTCACTCCTCACATCCAGTCACTTATTAAGTCATGTCACTTCCACCTAAGGAACATATCCAAAATACGATCATTTATCACCCCAGACGCTGCCAAAATTCTTATTCACTCTCTTATCATATCGCGTCTAGACTATTGTAACTCTCTCTTAATTGGCCTTCCCCTCCAGAAACTCTCACCTCTCCAGTCCATAATGAACACTGCTGCTAGGCTTATACACCTCAGCAACCGCTCCTCCTCTGCCATACCATTCTGCCAATCCCTGCACTGGCTTCCACTCCCCTTCAGAATTAAATTCAAATTACTGACCCTGACATTCAAAGCACTTCATAACTCTGCCCCTCCCTACATCTCTGAACTAATCTCCATTTACTCACCCAACCGCCTACTACGCTCCTCTACTGACCTGCTACTCAACTCTTCTCTCATTACCTCCTCACATGCTCGCATTCAAGACTTTGCAAGAGCTGCACCCCTCCTCTGGAATTCTCTCCCACGGTCTGTCCGACTTTCTCCCAATCTTTCAGCTTTCAAGAAATCTCTAAAAACCCACTTTTTTATAGAAGCCTACCCTCACTGTTAACCACTCAATGCAATACCGCTTACATTACTACATCTCTCACCCACTTTACTCTAATCTTGCCCTCTCCCACACCTTGTGTATCATTCCCTTCCCGTTAGCTTTTTCTGTACAGGGCCTTCCTCACCTCCTTTATTGTGATGTATGTACAGTAACTCCATATTTATTGTGATGTATGTAACTCTTTATGTTCTATATATGTAATTCATGTGATTTGGTTGTATAATCACATTCACTTTACAGCGCTACGCAACAAGTTGGCGCTATAGAAATACATGTTAATAATAATAATAATAATAATAATAATATCTGAACATTTTTTGTTAAATAAATTATTACAAATAAATGTTTCTTTTTTTATTACAGGACACATGAAACCAGGATTGATGTCACTCTGGAACCAGATCTGCAGGCAAATGGATAAAAACTGCTGAAACTGTAAAAGTAGATTTTTGTAAGCATCTCCCATTACGAGAGCTTTAAAGCATGTACAGGAAACCCTATAGGAAAAGACAAACCATTCCATCCCTAGAGCTTTCAAATCATCTTCATTTCCATATTGTTCAAGTAGACCAATCAAAATAAGATTTTTCAATCCATATCAAAATAAGCCTGTCAAAGACGACTTTTCAAATCTCTTCCACTATTAGATCTTTCACATGTACATGAAACAGTAAAGGGAGAGATAAACACCAGAGACATCCCCAGATCTATGAAATCATCTTTATTTCCTTATTGGTCAAAGAAGAACAATCAAAAGAGGACTTTCCAATACATGTCAAAATAAGCTTGTCAAAGTAGACTGTTCTTTAAAGATCTTCCTCTATGACAACTTTGACATGTACATGATGTTGTATAGGGAGAGACACCCCCTCCATCCCTCTAGCTATTAAATATCTTCATTTCCATATTGATTAAAGTAGGCCAATCAAAAACAGAAATTTCAAATCCATGTAAAACTAAGACTTTCAAAAAAGACATTTAAACCTTCTTTGACTATGGGAGTTTATAAACAGTATAGAGAGAGACAAAAAGTGGAGACATCCCTAGAGATATGTCATCCCTAGAGATATGAAATAATCTTCATTTACATATTGGTCAAAGAAGACCAATCAAAAGAAGACTTTCCAATCCATGTCAAAATAAGACTGTGAAAGTAGATTTTTAATTCCTCTTCCACTATTAGAGCTTTCACATGTACATGAAACGGTATAAGGAGAGACAAACACTAAAGACATCCCTAAAGCTATCAAATCATCTTCTTCTCCATATTGGTCAAAGTAGACCAATCAAAAGAGAACTTTTTGATCCATGTCAAAAGAAGCCTGTCAAAGTAGACTTTGTAATACACCACAAGAGAGGTCAGGAGGGATCATTCCCCTGCGCCTTAGCTGGGTACTTAGATGGATTAACCATGGACTGCCCTCACGGCCATGGAAATAGAGACTTTTTTCCCAAAACCTGACCACTTTGGAATTTTACAGGTATCCGACCTGCAGGACTCTGAAGATTTAAATATAATCTTTAGATCATGTGGTCCCTGGACAAGTAAGGGGTATTATTGATCCTCACTGCAGAAGCAGTACAGGTATGGGATCTGTTTTCCAGAATGCTCAGGATCTGGGGGTTTCCGGATGAGGGGTCTTTCTATAATTTGGGTCTTTTTGAATAATTTTGGTCATACTTGAAAAAATCATTTAAACATTGAATAAAGTCAATAGGCTGGTTTTGCCTCCAATAAGGATTAATTATATCTTAGTTGGGATCAAGTACAAGCTACTGTTTTATTATTACAGGTATGGGATCTGTTATCCAGAATGCTTGGGACCTGGGGTTTTCTGGATAAAAGATCTTTCTGTAATTTAGATCTTCATACCTTAAGTCTACTAGAAAATCATATAAACATGAAATAAAGCCAATAGGCTGGTTTTGCTTCCAATAAGGATTAATTATATCTTAGTTGGGATCAAGTACAAGCTACTGTTTTATTTTTGCACAGAATAAGGAAATATATACACAGGTATGGGACCGGTTATCTGAAATGCTCAGGACCTGGGGCTTTCTAGATAAGGGATCTTTCCTTAATTTGGATCTTCATACCTTAAGTCTTCTAGAATATCATATAAACATGAAATAAAGCCAATAGGCTGGTTTTGCTTCCAATAAGGATTAATTATATCTGAGTCGGGATCAAGTACAAGCTACTGTTTTATTATTATACAGAAAAAGGAAATCGGTTTTAAAATTGTGAATTATTTGGTTAAAGTTGAGTCTATGGGATATGGCCTTTCCTAATTTGGTTTCTGGATAATGTATCCCATACTGTACCTCAGTGGTCCCCAACCAGTAGTTTGTGAGTAACATGTTGCTCTCCAACCCCTTGGATGTTGCTCCTAGTGGCCTCAAAGCAGGAGCTTATTATTGAATTCCAGGCTTGGAGGCAAGTTTTGGTTGTATAAAAACTAGATGTTCTGTCAAACAGAGCCTCAATGTAGGTTGACAATCCACATAGGGGCTACCAAATGGCCAATCACAGCCCTGATATGGAACCCCAAGAACATTTTTAATGGTTGTGTTGCTCCCCAAATCCTTTTACTTCATAATGTTGCTCACGGCTTCGAAAGGTTGGGGATCCCTGCTGTACCCGTATAAACATAAACAAATGGAGATCTAATGCTTGAATTTCAAACAATAAAAAGTTCTGTGAGATCTCAAGCTGTAAGAATAAAAATACCTTTACTGACATAATACAATGTGTCGTCTCTAGAAAGACAAACAAACCTTGTCTGTGTTATTAAAGCCCCGTGGGGCACAATAATTTCTGCTTTGCCCGTGTTATAAGTGCAGAAGCCCCCGGTGAAACAATTAATTACCAGTAAGTGCAATTACAATTGCTGCCACAGTGAAACAGTGAGTGATGATGTTATTTAAAATAAATACAAATAAAGTTGGTGTCACGTGAAGAAAGTAATGAAGAAATAAGTCATATGCAAGGGCCTGACCAAAGCAATTATTGTCTGGGCCACAATAGGAGTGAATGGAGGAGTCGTCAGACAATAAAGAATCTCAAGTATCTCACCTGCATTTCCCATGAATGTGAGACATCGGGGGGTACAATTGGGCTCATTCCTCAAATCACAAGGGGTCTCCTGTTGCGTGATCTTGTCTGTTATATCAGATGTACAGGACAGATCTAAGACACATGAAGATCCCACAGAACTGATGGACCCAGACAGTTGCCTTGGCTCAGCTCCCTTTCCTTCGATATTCCTAAAAATAATAAGGAGAGACAAATATGTTATATATACAGTATATATATCACACAATATATCTAAGCTCTGGTCCTAAATTCATTTCTACAAGTTTCAGTGGCACATAGATTAATATAGAGATAAAGGTGAATGCAGAGGAGCCCTTGCCTTTATTTATAGTCTGATGTCCAGATGTAAATAATCCTCCTAGCAAAGCAAGACCCGCCCCCGGGAAATATTAAACCAATCAGATCTCAACATTTGTTAGACACTAGTGATGGGCGAATTTAGTCACTTGGCGCGAATTGGTGCAGAATTCCCGTAATTTGACGCCGGTGAATAAATTCGCAAAACGCCTAGAAAATCTGCTGGTGTCTCGTTTTGAATGCGGGCTTCCATTTTTGAATGCCGGCGTCCGTTTTTCTGACGGTTTTTCTGAGTGCAAAAACGTACACCAGCGTCCAAAACGGGACACTGGCTGTGTTTCATAAATCTTTCACTGCTTCGCAAATTTCTCATGAAATTTGCAAAAATTTTGGCGAAACGCCCCAGATTCACCCATCACTATTAGACACCCCATAGGGAACCAAATTCTAGCCTTCTGCCCTGGTCAATGTGTCTGAGGGTACTTTGGGTCAAGAATCTTTTCTCAGCTCCCAGCTATTCTTTTTGTGGATCTTGGGGTGAGTGCAAGCTCCCAAACCAACCCCAGCCTTCACAAGGAATCCATGAAAGACGGGGGCATTCAGGGTTAGGGACACGGGGAAGCACATTTATCAAGGGTCGAATTTTTTTATTCATGTCAGTTTCTTAAAACTCAGAAAAACTCCCAATAATTCGAAATTCGACTCTTTTATTATGAAATTTGAATTTTTAATACTCGGACAGATTTCAACGACCCGAAAGCCCAATAAATTCTGAGATCTTCGAAAAAAAAACTTGAATGTCAGGAAGGCTGCAAACATCTCCTCATTGATCCCTGCACCTCTCCCATTGACTTAAACAGTAATTCGGCAGGTTTTTGGTGGCGAATAATCGAAGGGCCAGACTATGATACATCTCTAAAAATCAAATTTTAATTTTTTTTACAAACTCGATTCAAGTTGGATAACTCCCTAGTTGAATTTGACAGTTTTGACCATAAAAAAAATGAGACAATTTGAATTTTCAGTTGGACCCTTGATAAACCTGCCCCTTATTGTATCTCTGTAAGGAAAAGGCAGATGTCAATTAACTGTCAGCTTCACTTTAAAGGAGAACTAAAGCTTAACCAAAGAAGTAGGGCAGAAACGTGATGCCATATATTTTGGGCTTGTACCTGTGCAGTCACAATACATTCATATTCAGCCCGGAGTCAGATTCTCTGCCAGATCTAACAATTTCCTCATGATGATTTCCCACAACCCCTAAGCTTAGCTTTCCAACAGAGCCCACTGAGCATGTGCAGTGTCGCCGACGCTCCTAACAAAATCCAAGATGGCGACTCCCTGTGCACAACTCTGAAGGCCTGAATCATTTCTGTGGTAGAGATTCTGAAGCGTACGGCTGGTCTAGTATAAGAAATGAGGCATCGCTGCTCATGCTCATCTTTAGGGTTTAGTTCTCCTTTAAACTGTAAGAACGACTGAGTTGGTAAATATAAAGAATCTGTTTCCACATGAGATATCAGGAGCCAAGGTGTTGTTGTCAGGGGAGGAGATTGTGCTATTTCTGTCACTTCTATACACACTGCTGTGACTTGTGCAAGGGATGTGAGAGTTCTTTGCTTACGGTCCCTGGTGGATTCCCCAGTGAGAGCTCCAGGAATAACATAAAGGACTCACAGAGATATTACAGAATATCGGAATAAACCTGGATAAAGGAATAACAAAAGCCAAATGTCTCCCGCTGAAATTAATTCAACACATACAGCCGGGAATTGTATTTACTGTATTTAAGCTTCACATTGGCTCTTGTGTTTTTCATTCTGTAACCACATATTTCCATGTACAGGTATGGGATCCCTTATCCAGAAACCTGCTATCCAGAAAGCTGTGGAAACGATGTCTCCCATAGACTCATTTTTATACAAAGAATTCAGAATGTTAAAACTGATTTCCATTTTTGTGTGTAATAATAAAACAGTAGCTTGTACTTGATCCCAACTAAGATATAATTAATCCTTATTGGAAGCAAAACCAGCCTATTGGCTTTATTTCATGTTTATATGATTTTCTAATAGACTTAAGGTATGAAGATCCAAATTACAGAAAGATCCATTATCTGGACAACCCCAGGTCCCTGGCATTCTGGATAACAGGTCCCATACAGTTGCTTGTACTTGATACCAACTAAGATATAATTAATCCTTATTGGAGGCAAAACCAGCCTATTGGCTTTATTTCATGTTTATATGATTTTCTATCATATAAAGATCTAAATTATGGAAACATCTGTTATCTGGAAAACACCAGGTCCTGACAATTCTGGATAACGGATCCCATACCCGTATGCTTTAAAGGCAATTGTGGAATTAATGAGCCCAAGCCCTGGGAGATAAAGTAAAAAGCAATATGTGATGTGTATAGGGGGAATTGATGAGCACAAGTGCAGGTATAATTAGTGCCCCCTTTACATTTCTCTATATTTGCACTTAGCCCCCTGTTCTGCATCAAGTGACTGTGTGACCCAGCAAACAAGAGGTTAAACGAGTGTCTCTAATGCCTGAACCAATACAATAATAAAGCACCAATACAATAATAACCCACCACAATCAACCCCCCTCATGTAAAGCACGAGTATACTGTACAAGTACTGATACACATCACTAGACACAACCTGGGAGTCGCTTTGCTACAGAGACTTGCAGTTATTTATATAAATTATCTCTGGTGCGTCGGTGCTTTAGAAAGAGCTGATGAAGATGAAGATATTAGCAAATATTCTACAGAGAATTCCACAGCCTCCCCCCATTCTCACTGTAGAAATTCCAATATATACCTGCAAATAAAACCTTCTCTCCCCCAATCCCAAGAGATTCCCTGCTGTCCCCTGGGAAAGTCTAATGTTGCACCGGTGTCCTGTGGGACGGCTCCCTCTCCTTTCCTCTATTTATTTCTCTTCCTGTGCATCAGAAATACATCAAACCCAGCAAATTTATTTCCCCAACTGGCACCTTCTTCCATTCCCTTATTAATTAGTTACCCCCCCCCCCCC
>CM044439.1:2067512-2084521 GCA_024363595.1 Xenopus borealis
TTTTTTTTTTTTTTTCTTCCTTCGAAGAAACTCGCTACTTGAATCGTTATCGCAGAAAAAAATACCTCCTTATTGATTTGAGTTTTTGAGCGCAAACAACCGAAAAAAAAAAAATCATGGTCTAAAAACATCTTCAAATGGTGGAGGATTTTGCCTTTTCGCAGCTTCAGGGCATAATAAATCTCATAGATTTTATATTTTTTCCTAAAAAAAAGTTTTTACTGAAACTACCCTCACAACTCAACCTTTGAGAAATAACCCCCTTCGTAACATAACATCGGGCAGTTCTCGTATGAAGAGGCACATTAAAGATAATTCCAAATTTGACCAATCGAAATTTATTATTAAAACCAAATTTTTAAAACTCTGATCAACTGAAGCAACTTGAAAATTCAAATCAAATTTGAATAAAATTCAATCAAACTCGATTCGAGTTTTTCCTCCAAATAAAATTGAATGTCAGGAAGGCTGCAAACTGCTCCAAATTGATCCCAGGGCCTCTCCCATTGACTTAAACAGTAATTCTCCAGGTTTTAGGTGACGAATAATTAAATTTGAATTCTTAAAGGGCCAGACTATGATAAATCTCAAAAGTCGATTTTTTAAAAAAAAAACTCGAATTGAATTTGAATAACCCCCTAGTCAAATTTGATAGTTAGACCATAAAAAAATTGAGAATTAAAATTTTCAGTTCGACCCTTATTGTAAACCTAAAATAGAAATGTTGTAAAAAAACAAAAAAAAGCAATTTCTGATGGTGATTTCTTACTAAGGAGCAGTTGTCGCTGGGAGTCAATACTTACTGGGGAATCTTCTCTGTTGAATTAAGATAAGGATAGGGAGGCACAAATGAAAGGCTGAGTTAAACCTGGAATTTCTGTTTCATCACTTCCCCCCTCTCTTTCTTCTCCTCACTCTTCACACATCTGCTGGTTGAACCATGAAATACTGAATAGGTTATTAAAGGGGTTGTCCACCTTCAAACAACTAGTTGTTTTCATTAGATCACCATAAATAACAACTTTTTGCCATTACTGTCTATTTTCTATTTTACCGTTTTTCTAATATTGAAGTGTAAAGTGTAATTTTTCACCTTCTAAAGCAGCTCGGGGGGGGGGTCACCAACCCCCCCAACTGTTCTAAACTGATACAATTAGATGATCCATTTCTTATATTTGTCCCTGCTGAGCAGAATCCCTGGGTTTCATTACAGGCAGCTGTTAGAATTGATACAATAGTTGCTAATACTCCAGAGATGCTGCTGAGAAATGGATCAACTAAATGTTGCCAAATTGTATCAGTTTAGAGTCTGCACCTGAATTACTGAGCTGCCCCAGACTCTAACACCACAGACACCAACATTCAACTTTACACTTAGATTTAGGGAAAACAGTAAAAGATAAATAACGGAAATTAATTGAAAAAACTCTTTATTTATGGAGAACAATCTGAAAACCACTGAACAGAAAAAAGTGTTTGGAAGGTGAACAACCCCTTTAATGAACTTATTACCTTCATTGACCTTTCTGGGTAGCCCCCTGTTAAAGTGCTATAGCCAAAGTAGGATGCAGACAGTAATATATTGTGATAATTTGCAATTAGTCTTAAAGGGACACTGTCATGGGAAAACATATTTTTTTATATTCAGTTTTGAAATTCTGACATGGGGCTAGACATTTTGTCAATTTCCCAGCTGCCCCTAGTCATGTGACTTGTGCCAGCACTTTAGGAGGAAACTGCTTTCTGGCAGACTGTTGTTTTTCTTTCTTAATGTAACTATATGAGTCACATTGGGACCTGGGTTTTTACTATTGACTGCTTTATCACTCCAACTTGCAATAAGAGTGAAGTTCATCAGAGCACAAGTCACATGACTGGGGGAAGACCACACAACCTGCAAACCCGCAGAATCTCCGACTCGTGTCGATACCCGCACCCGGAACGTCTACCCGCAGCCCACAGGGCACCGCAGGTTTTTGCTGTTAACCAGCAGGTACCTGACCCGCTGCAGGCCTCTAGTGCAGAGGTCCTGAATAGAAATATAAGTAGGAAAAACAACAGTAACTGTAACATTTTATTCTCACAGAATTCTAGTTCTTGACCTCTGGGGTCAGTGACCCCCATTTGAAACCCAAAAATTGGCAGATGAAGGTGATATTTTTTAAAACAGCTTAAAGGGGAATTCAACCCCTCCTCCCTCCTGGCCTACCTCTGCCCTGGGTCAAATGCCCCTAAATCGCTACTTACACCTCCGTGCAGGTCCACTACAGCCAGATTCCCAAGCGCCATCTTCTCCAGCAACGGCTTCTTCCGTCTGCGCTTTGCAGCACATGAGCAGTAGGACGCATTTGCCCGTTTGTACTACTGTGCTGAAAGCTCACGAAGTTCACTGATTGAACTACTGCGCATACAACGCAGGGCGCCAACGGAAGAAGGGGTTGCTGGAGAAGATGGCGCCCGGGAGGGGTAAGTAGCAATTTTGGCGCATTTGCCCCTGGGGAGAGGTAGGCCGGGAGGGAGGAGGGGCTGGGGCTTAGTGCGGGAGGGGTTGAATTGCCCTTTAAACGTATAAAACCACTTAAAGCTCTAGGTATTTATTATTATTATTCCTATTATTATTCCTTTATTACCCCAGTGTTTGGAGATTGGGCAATTTCTAGCGCAGCTGTGGACAGAAGACTGAAAGGTGCTGCACAAATCTGTTCATGCTATAGAACTAAGTTCTAATAAATACTTTATTAACTGATAAGCAGCAATGTGACAGCTACTGGCAAGAAATAAATTGCACCTTATACTCTGACCAAATACATTTGTCCTGTGACAGAGGAGGGAACAGTGTATGGCATTTTTACTGTGAGGCTGTAAAGTGAGGTTGTACAAGGCGAGACAAGTAATTGCCGGTAGAGTAATTCATTAGAGAGAGCCTAGAGGGGTTCAGTGTCCCATATAAAGTGGGGTGCAGGCGAGCAGCAAGTAGAGTGGCATTTAGGGGATTATTTATTAAAGTCCAAATGCCAAAAACTTTTTACTATAAAATCCACATTTTTAGTGGGGAATTTTTCATGATTTCTCATACCCCAAGACTGCTAAAAGTCCAAATCCGAAAATAGTCCATCTGCAAGCTGTCTGGGTTCTGCACCCTACTAGTACCCCTTCTTCTTGCTCTCTACTGTGTATTTGTGCCCACAGAATTGGATCAATATAGGAGTGTACGTCCCCACTCTAACCCCCAGTGTTTGGCCAAAATTCCAACCAGTGCCCAACCCTCACATCACTGGCTGCTGCTTATAAGTTCACCTTTAAACTGGCTTTTTGTATGTATGTACAGGCTTGTTACAATTCTCCTTTATCCCCTGTATACAGAAAGGCCGAAACAGATCAATTTAATTATTTGCTTATCTCTTTTCCTCACTGCCATTCCCTAGCAACCAGATAGCAGTTAAAATCCACACCAAGGGTTGGAGGTCAGAAAAGTTAAATATGTATTAAAAAAAAAAAAAAAGATTTAGAAATGAATCCATATTCGTCGACTTGGAGCTCTGCTGTCTGCATCGTAATAAAAGGAGAACTATCCATTTAAAACAACAAATAGTTGAAATGATGGAGCAAATAAGCTGTTGGGTGGTAACTATGTGTAAATATTTCTATTTGTGGCATATGAAACTGCTGTAGTGTGGGAATTCCTCCGTCATGAAGCGTCTCCCTCCCTCACGTGGGCCCCAGCATTGACTGTTAGCGGGATAGAGTTATTTAAAGTGACAGTGTTTACCTTGATATTTATTGATGCAGTAGCCATTCTGACTCCTAGCACTGAATGCTAGCTCTGAGGCAAGCTATAGTCTGCCCCATGCTAGAAAATACCTTTCCCTTTTTGTTTTTTTAAAAAAGCATCTTCAGGAGATGGGTCGCTGACCCTGTACACTGTTCTAAATTTATACATAGGGACAGATCTGGACTGGGAGTCCAAATAGGCCCTGGCATTTCAATTTCAAAGAGGCCCAAACAGCCCCTGACCAGCCCACTACATAGTGACTGTCTAAGGCAATTTACAGCGGCCCCTCTGGCATTTGCCAGACCCCACAGATTGCCAGTCCAGGCCTGCATGGGGAGGCCCATTTAATAAAGGTTGAATTTCAAATTCATGGGAATTTATTTTTAAATCAAATATACAATTCTACTGGGAGGTTATTTAAGAAAAAAATGTAATGTCTTAATATTAAATCAAATGGTTCTGACCCGAAAATTCGAATTATATTCAGATTCAATTTGTATTTGATTCTCATGAATAGAGTTGTTCTCCGAAAATAACCCTTGAATGTCAGGAAGGCTATTAACCTTTCCAAATCTCGCCTTCAAAATTTACATTTTAATAGGAAGATTAAAATTAGAATGTGTGAATTTTGAAACTCGAAAATTCGAGACTTTACTATTTGACCCTTGATAAAATCTGCCCCTTAGTTGATCCATGTGTTTGTCCCTGCTGAGCAGAATCTCTGGGTTTCATTACAGGCAGCTGTTAGACTTGATACAATAGTTACTAATACTCCAGAGATGCTGCTGAGAAATGGATCAACTAAATGTTGCAAAATTGTATCAGTCCCTGCTGAGCAGAATCTCTGGGTTTCATTACAGGCAGCTGTTAGAATTGATACAATAGTTGCTAATACTCCAGAGATGCTGCTGAGAAATGGATCAACTAAATGTTGCACAATTGTATCAGTTTAGAGCAGGGGTGTCCAAACTCTTGGCTTCGAGGGCCACATTGGAAGAAGAAAAATTGTCTGGGGGCCACACATGAAATACACAAACACTTTTGATTTGTTAAAGTAAAGAAAATACACAAAAAAAAAACTACAATACCAGTTGGATAACCAGTTGGAGCTATACACTGGAATATGGGACACCTGGATATTAAATAGACTTGTTATTATTATATTATTATTACTAAGTGGGCAATGGGCAGAGCCCCCCTCCTCCTAAATTCTTTGCAACGTGATGTTTCCTCGAAAACTGACCGTTTCAAGCTGGGCCGCATTCATATCCATCCCGGGCCGCGTTTGGCCCTCGGGCCGCAGTTTAGACACCCCTGGTTTAGAGTCTGCACCTGGATTACTGAGCTGCCAGACTCCAACACCAGAGAAGGTGACATTAAAATAAAAGTTAGATATTGGAAAAACTATAAAAAAAAGGAAAGTAATTGAAAAGAAATCTGTATTAAAACCAGCTGAACCAAAAAGAAATCTTTGGAGGCTGAGCAACTTCCAAAGCTGAAAGTGCTGAATCTCTTCTGGGCAATTTAGCAATTTACTTTATTCTTATTTCAGATTACAAGTTTTATAAAGGGGTAACTGGAGCAGGGGTCGCTGTTCAGCCCTCGTCTCACGTATGAGAGGCTCTTGTTATAACTTCATGATATTAGCAATACAGAAAGAAATTGCATTCAGAGTTGTACGTTTGGGTCTATATACCCTTTATATTGACTTGTGTTGTCACTAAGGTGGGACTAACGTCAGCCACAGTGTGATCACTGTTCTTGTGTAAAATTCTTCCAGCGTGTGATAGTGGGAATGGGGAGAGGCAAAGCGTGGGGGAGTTTTTGTCCCTCTCTGAAGGATTGATGAGAAAAACATTTACTCCAGTGACACTTACTCCAGCTTATGCAATGGCAGCCATCCAAGCCTTCTGATACTAGTGACCTTGCTGAAGTCGAGCCATTCCAACACTTTAATTGCCCTTCCACTCATTCCAGGCACTCCGTTTCACGTAATAGCCCCTGGCACTGCTTACTTTGTGCTATTCGAGCTGTGGCCTCGGTCCTATTGGATCTGTGTGTATAAATATAAAACCAGTGTGTTAGAGATGGAGAGCTGTGTGTGTAGCTGTAAGTGGAAAGGTTGACTTAGTTCAGAGCTGCTATTGCAGGAGACATGCTGGTGTTCTCTGAATTGGATTATACTGGCCTTCCTCTTCACATCTGCCAGCTTTACCTTATATTTTATATATCCAGCCACTAATGCTCCAGACTTGGAGAGTCTCTGGGCCTTATTGACCATTATTTGAGTTGGGCTTGACCCACTGGGATACAAGTTACTGACTCAGATCATTACTGCTTTTATATTGTGCTAAGCTGTAGTTTTGTGACAAAAAGAAAATGAACTGGATATACCTGGGCAGACTTATTGCCACTTTGGCTTTACAGATGGGCTCACATCTATCCTCCTGCCACTAGATAATGACTGGACAAAGAGAAAAGAGAGTGCCACAAACAAGCCAAGTAGACAACTCAATAAATGGATTCAATAGTCCTGGTGCACCATCTCCAGACCCTCCGCTCCAGGAGCAATAATAATATTTTGATAAGGTTAAAAAAGATCTATTTCATGCCCAATATGTACTTGATCAAGGGCTCATCATTAAATGCCTATCGGGCATGAAACGCTCAGGGCACGTTTCTGTTAATCTGCTTATCAGATACCAAACACTTATATGCTGTCGTATGAAACACATGGTATCTATGTTACTAAGATTACAATTAGGGATGCACTGAATCCAGATTTCTTTCAGTATGAATCAGATTCGGGTGTATCCATCTGGACAGCCGAACCGAATCCCCGTTTGCATATGCAAATCCGGATTCGGTTCAGTATTTGGCCGAATATTTTGTGAAGGATTCGGGGGTTCAGCTGAATCCAAAATCGTGGATTTGGTGCATCCCTAATTACAATGCCCCACTTTGAGTAAGAAAGTTAGCGCAAGTCTAAACCACTATTTTGTTTGGTCTCATTAATCCTGACATGGAGCACTTCAAAGTCCACATTTTCCCAACGTTCTGAATGATTAGATTGATGTAAAATGATCATGATTTCTAGGCAGGACTCTCTCGTATTGTCTTTGCATTATTTCACTGAATCCCATGTGTTCAATATGCTCTTGTCTTTGCAGGGGAGGTTATTGCACTGTGTGGGGACAGCAATGTTCTGGGTCTCTGGAAGCCCCAAAATGCAGTAATCCTACACCCTGATGATAATGATTGGTAAGTGGATATACCAAATGCAATAACTTAACCTGTAACCTACAAGAAGGTCCAATTGTCCCTTCTACTTTTTATATAAATAGCCCCGCCATTTGTTTCCCCACACATATATTTCATAAGTGACAATTGCAACATTGCCATCTGTTTATGACTACAAGAGATGATGGAGAATGTTCAAGTGTGTGTGTATATATATTTATTTATTATATGCTTCTGTTCTACATGTCCCCCAAGCCTCTCTTTCAAAATACAGCAGCTACTTTAGTTGCAGTTCCCAACTCTGGGATTAAAGGAGAAGGAAAGGCTGGAGGCACTTGGGGGTGCCAAACATTAGGCACTCTCAAGTGATTGTATCTACCTACCTGAAACCCCAGGCTGGTGCTCCTATCAGCAGAAATCTGCACTGGCCCGGGGTTATTCGAGTGAGCACCACAGAGAGATCTAGTTCCGTCTTCTTCTGTGTTCACAGAGCTGCATATCTGCAGTAGAACTAAAAGCCGAACTTTAACTAAAAAGTTGGCTTTTTGGTTAAACTGCGCGTGTGTTAGTCCGGAGAAGACAGAAGAAAACAAAAGTAGATCGAACCGAGGTGCAAACTGTTATAACCCTGGGCCGGTTCCGTTTTCTGCTGATAGGAGCATCAGCCCGGTGTTTCAGGTAGGTAGATATAATCAACGGAGGGTGCCTAACATTTGGCACCCCCAAGTGCCTCCAGCCTTTCCTT
Source organism: Xenopus borealis (assembly GCA_024363595.1). Lineage (NCBI taxonomy): Eukaryota > Metazoa > Chordata > Amphibia > Anura > Pipidae > Xenopus > Xenopus borealis. Next base: position 2,075,270 of record CM044439.1, read on the forward strand.
CTCCTTTAAATGTTTAATTGTAGAGCCTCCTGCTGCTGCTTAACTGCAGCTCATCGTCCCCTGAGAGTCAAAGGCTTCAGGTTTCTATTATTTACAGAGTAATATGTATTTATTACATATACATGTATTGTCATTTTGTTTCCTTTCTAAACAGTAACCTTTGGAAAACATGCATTCAGCTACCTATAGGAATCCCATTGCAATATCGATATTTTAAAGGTTGCTTTCTGGAACCAAAGGTATGTGTTTTTTTTAATACACTGGCATTTAATAAGATAGTACTGTATATTTTTTATGATATTGTTGTTGGCTTACCTTAAGGTTTTCATAGACATGCCGATAATATCGTACAAAATGAATGTTCATACGATGTTGGGTGAGTGTATGGTGGCAGACGAGCCAACCGATATCGGCAGAAGATTTGGATATCAGTCGGCTCGTTGATTGGGCACCTTTGAAGGCACCCAAACATTGGCCACAGTTAGTGCTGAATGGTCAGATACAGGTGGAATTCTGTTGTTTCTATCGATATCTTGTGATTCAGTGCTACACCTGTGTATTGAAATAAGCAATCTTTCCTGGAAATATCATAATTGTAATGTCTATGGCTACCTTGTCCTGCACATTTTCATACATCATAAATAACTTCTACTCTGTCCCTTGTTCCTCACTTCCCCTGAATTCCTTCACCCAGAAGGTCCCCCTTTTCTTTCCTTACCTACACCTCACATAAGTATGTGATTTATCAGAATAAATTGTATGTGTAATGTCTTCACTGTTGAAAGGGCAATAAAGTCTGAGGCTGTATATGTAAAGGTGAGTTTATACCATTCTTTTTTCTGCTATCCGTGCATTCCCCTTAAAGAATTACTAACAACAATTTTAAAAAAATACTTCTTGCCCCCAGAATAGCTATAATGATAGGTAAGGTTTACTTCCTTTGGCTTTTTTCACATCTTAAAGGGCAAGGAAAGGCAAAGAAATAAAATCCCATTTTTACTTTCTTTAATGAAAAAGAAATCTATCTCCAATATACTTTAATTAAAAAATGTGTACTGTTTTTATAAGAAACCTGACTGTATGCAGTGAAATTCTCCCTTCATTTAGTGCTGTGGATAGGAATTTTCAGACAGTCCCTAACTTCTGGCAGGGAAACAACGATACTTGAACAGCAGGGGGAGCCCCCGCCTTACTTACCAGCCATGCAAAACTAAATCAGCTTTGTTTTTTGATAATTTATGACGACCCCTAAGAAGCCCTGACCACACTGAGCATGTGCGAGTCTTGATATTGCAGAAATGTATAACAAAGTTACAAGATGACAGCCCCCTGTGGCCAACTTTGAAAGCATAAATCATTTGTTTGATTAGGCTTGTGGTGCAGTAAGTTCATGTTTATGTTTAGAATACAAAATACAGCATTTCTAGCCTTATTCTATATTAGACTTTCCTTGCCCTTTAAGCTTAAATTTGACATTCAAAGTGCCCCATAGGAGAAAGGTGAAAAGGCAATGGCAGCTTGAATTCCTTTGAAGCCAGAAGTCAAATTCACACTGATAACCTAAAGCACCTAAGCTTTTTCTTCAGTGTCTGCAGCTCAAATGTGTTTCCATTTCTTCAGACAGCTTTGGGGTTAATTATGTGAGCAAATATTTAAGCTGCAGACGCTGGAAAAAAAAAGCTTAGGTTGAATTCAAGCTGCCATCGCCTTTTTGCTTTTCTCCTACGAGGCACTTTGAACCTCAAATTCAATCTGAAGGAAGCCTTATCTATTATTATAGCTGTTTGGGTGGGTAATAAAGCATTAAAAAAATTGGTTACTGTTCCTTTAAATCTCCGTAGAAGAGAATTGCCTAATGAGCATAAATAGATTACACTGTTCTTTTAAAGTCTAAAGAGTGAGCATTGCATGCAGAGTACAGTAGGATTGTTCTGCTCACAGTATATAAAATATACATATGAAAATCTGTAAATATGCACACGTTTAGCGTTGAACTTCTACTTTAACTGCTTAAACCTTAAAATTATTCTATATCCGTGAATTTTTGTGGAGGATTTTGGAGATTACTAGTGGTTTGCATATATATCCTGCAGGTATTGGGCCCCATAATCTATTTCAGCTCTTGGAATTTAGTCTGTTTGGGTGTTCTTGTTACTGATTGTTACTGCATTCCTACATCAACCCAGAAAAAAAACAAAAAAAAAAAAAACACCTTTGACCAACATTTGTATGAAATATTTTAGGCAGTATAGAGAAATACAGCTGCTTACCATTATTGATTTATTCCTTTAAACAGAAGAAGCCAAAGTATTAAAATCTCTTTATAGTTTTTGTAAACCTTTAGCTTTTAAATTACAGAATACCAGAGATTCGTGCCAAGTGATAATTCACAAGTGGGAGACCCATCTACAGCCTCGATCAATAAAGCCTTTAGGTATGACTAAGAGTTGTTTATGTGAAAGTAATGAGATAAAATGCTTGCTTTGTTAAAGGAAAACTATACCCCCCAAAATGAATAGTTTATCAACAGGTAGTGTATATCAAAGTGGCATATTAAAGAATCTTATCAAACTGGAATATATATTTAAGTAGATATTGTCTTTTACATCTCTTGCCTTGAACCAACATGTTGTGATGGTCTGTGTGTCCCTCAGAGATCACCTGACCAGAGATACTTCAGCTTTAACTGTAACAGTAAAGGTGGCCATAGACGCACAGATTATATCGTACGAAACGAATTTTCGTACGATATTCGGTGCGTGTATGGTGAGAAATGAGCCGACCGACATCGTCAGAGGATTAAGATATCGGTCGGCTGGTTGATCGGACTGGACGGAAAATTTTGATCGGATGCCTTTGAAATCTCCCTGAACATCGGCCATTGTTAGTGCTGAATCATCAGATACAAGTAGAATTCTATTGTTTCTACCTGTATATCTGACGATTCAGCTCTACACGTGTGTGTTGAAACGAACGATCTTTCTTGGAAAGATCTTTTCCGAGAAAGATCGTAATTGTTACGTCTATGGCCAGCTTAAGAAGTGTGGAAGCAAAAGACACAACTCTGTCTGTTAATTGGCTCATGTGACCTAACTTTATAGTTTGTTTGGTATGTTTGTGTGCACCGTGAATCATATGATCCCTGGGGCGGCCCTTGTTTTTTAAAATGGCAATTTTTTATTTATGATTACCCAATGGCACATACTACTAAAAAGTATATTATTAAGAAAATGGTTCATTTACATGACGCAAGGTTTTACATATGAGCCATTTTATTCAATTTCTTTTTTATAGAGACCTACATTGTTTGGGGGTATAGTTTTCCTTTAAGCACATACTTCAGTTAGGATCTGTAATATCTAGAATTTGAATGGTATGGGGGGAAAATGATGTAAAATCATGCAAGCATGGACAGACGGAACACTCCAAGCACATTGTTCCCTGGCTGGAATAGGCAGCAATGTTATTCAGCTACATTAAAATTCAAATTAATCCTCCTACTGATCTGTGTAAATCTGGATTAATTTTCTTTGTTCCTTTGGAGCTGGAAACTTTATACAGATTTTTTCAGTCACAGACCAACTCAATGAAAGTATATTCCTGTACACAGTGTAATATCACAAAGCTATATTTACTTAATAATCTTGAGCTAACAGCAAGATGCAGTGGCGTAAAAGAGCTACACACATACTCTGATTAGCCTACACATGGCAGGACCTATCAAACCGTAACCTGCATCTGGACAGCTGGAGCCCCCAGCCCAAACTAGTCTTCAGGATATATGAGTCTTGTATCATGAGTGCCAGTCTTGCAAAAACAAACCCTGGGGGAGGGCCCCAAATGTTCTCTGCACGGGAGCCACAAAACTCTAGCAAGATGACTGCCGTAGAGCTAATAATCTGCATTCACACAGGTAAATTCTCTTCCAGAAAGTTGACCAAAGACTTAGAATTGTGATTAGATCTCTATTGAAAGGTATATTTCAAATGATATAGGTTGTTCTGAGCTATATAAATAAAGGATACTATTGATAATATGATTGTATCTGTACTGTTCTTCCATTTGTCAGGCAAATTGATTTGCAGCAATTTATAAGTAAGACTTTAACCCAAAGTATAAAATCAATAGATTAACTTAGCCTTTGACCACCATGCTACGTGTTCTCTTATTCCAGCAGGAGCCAGTTCTTCATACTGATATCTCCCAGCAAGCTGATTATCCTGCTATGCGGAAAGACCTAAGGGCAAATGCTAATAGAAAATATTGCATTATCCATGTTTAACCCCATAAAATAATAAAGAGCTATGAAGGCACAAAGGGACAGCATAATATATTTGCCTTCTGGCTGTTAGTTCTTAGGCAGGCTTGAAAAACTTTACTTGTGTAACAGGGAAAATATCATGTGCCCAGCACCCCTACTGATAATGTTTATTACTATTCCTAAATGTTAGATCATTTCTGTAAAGCATGATAAACACAAACAACTGCATGAATCTGCTGCAGGGAATGAAAGAAGAGGAATCTGCCAAATTGGATAATTCTGCTTCAGTCTGACAAGCAGTATTGTTATGTTTGGTAGTTGAGGATGAGGAGAGTATAACGGGCTTTATTAACAGGCTCATACAGGCCATACACACCAACAGTAACGTCTTACTTTCACTTTTAAGCTGTATAGAAAGTCCTGTGTATGCACAGTACAAGTCCTGTGCAGAGTGACACCCACAGGCCATTTGTATAAACACCACATATTCCCCTATAGTAGGAAAGTATTTGGGCAGATGTAATAAACAACAACAATGCTTCTTAAAGCAATAATATACATTTATTCACAATATAAAAGTCACATGTTGCAGTATTTGATTCAAATTGTACAGTCACTGGCAAGTAACCAAGCACAGGGATTGGATCCTTTAAGTAACTGACCAGTTTCAGGGCAGGTGTAACAAGTGGATCTTTTGCAAAGTATTTCAAGAAAATATCCTTTGGTAGTATAGAAACAGCTGAACCTGTATCACGCATCAGGTTAATGGAGTGCCCGTTGTCAGCAGAAGCAGTTCTGACACTGACAGTGCATATAAACTTGTCTAGAATAAATGTACTAGCTTTATCCTCACTTAATACTGTGACATGTGTAGTAGTGACTTCATGAACATCTTTAGCAGAAATACGGCAGACCTTTGCAAAATGTCCTACTTTTGTGCCGTTGCGGCACTGTAAAGCTTTTGCAGGACATGTAACATGAATTGCAGTGTGTTGTGTTGAACCACAGCGAAAGCAGTATTTTTTATTTGTATTTGCTGAACCGTTTTGCAGTGTAGGTGAATCCCTTTCCTTAGCACTGTATTTTGCCTGTGAATGTGCATTATTAGGCCACAGTGCTGAATTCACAATCTGTATATTTCCCATAGTTCCTTGAGTGAGAGTTTTAGCCTTGGCCACAGCTGTTTCAATTTGGGTAGCAACTGTAATAGTCTTTGCAAGGGTTAAATCTTGCTCTAGGAGCAGTCTCTCTCTAATGCGAGGTGAGTTTGTATTTTCCACTATTTGGTCTCTTAGCATTTCATCTGTTAAATTCCCAAAGTCACAGGTAACAACCAGCTCTCAAAGCTGCTACAAAGTGTTCTGTGGATTCACCATTATGTTGTCCATGTTGGCAGAATTTAGCAACCACATTTACTCTTAGCACAAAAAAGTTCTTTATAGCAGTAAGAGCCGTTTCATAAGTCTCATCAGGTAATGGTAATGTATAGAATATACGCTGTCCCTCTGCTCCCAGGCAGTGAATAAGTAAAGCTTTCTAGCAGCAGAAATCTCCCCTTGGTCAGCAGCAATAATGTAATTATCAAACATACGGATCCAAGCAGTAAAAGGTATGGTAGGCTCACCAGGGTTTGGTAGAAAAGGTGCAGCTGCTGCAGAGGTAGAAGAGACATCCTTGTCGCCCCTTTGTTATGTTTAGTAGCTGAGGATGAGCAGAGTATAACAGGGCTTTATTAACAGGCTCATACAGGCCTTACACAACAAAAGTAACTTCTTACTTTCACTTTCAAGCTGTACAGAAACTCCTGTGTATACACAGTATACAAGTCCTGTGCACAGTGACACCCGCAGGCCATTTGTATAAACACCACAAGTATGACATACCGCCCAACTGGACAGTCACGATTTTGACAGCTCATCCCACAGTCCTAGATTGTTAATGAAATGTTCTTTCCCTTTGATATGCTGCACTGCACAGTCAGAGAAAGATACAATGTTTCTAAAATTCGGCAGAGAGCCCAGAACAGCCACCAGGTGCACTTGGATACTTTTGTAACAATTTAATATAAGCAAAGAACCAATTGTAACAATTTAAGATAAGCTTGGTGAAACTGTAACTTGCAGTTTAAAGGGCAATTCCCCATCATTATCAAAACTGGAATAACACACAAAAAAACACAGGAATGTGTTCAAGCTTTTATAACCTGCCAAATTTTGTAAAATTGACATGTTAATTCGGGGGTGTGGTCAAAAAAATGTGTGTGTTTTTTTTATCCCTCTTTCTACTTCAAAATTATTGTGAGGTATGAGGCTCTATGCCATCTTGGAACTCTTTTCAATACAAATCTGTGTCCTACAACTCATTAGGGATTTGGTTTTATTCTAGGAAATAATGATTTATAGAGAAAGAAGCAATCATTGCATTTATAAATGATGTACAACTTTATTCTTGGTTTTTATGTCTGTAATGATCTCTTTCCCTAATGTTATTTTATAGATAATGAATGCCTTGTAGATGATGGAGACTTTGGATTCCACAGTAAGTAACAATCATCTTAATATGTGTCTTTAGTTATTTGTTCTGTTCTTGCTCAAAGTATCTGTATATCCAGATTTAATTCTAGGCTTTCTTGCATGTGGCTTCTGGCTGCTTTGCTTTTACTTCAATTAAAAAAAGGTTCTGTTTCCTGGACACACCCTGAAATGTCGCTGTTTATTTCTGTTTTCCTATTTGTTCAGACACAGGAGAGCACTGGTAGCCATTAAAGCAATTCTTTGTACACCCCAAAAAACTCACTAACACTAAAATGGTAAAAAGGTGCTTTGTGCCTAAAACGTTGTCTTTTACAACATAAAAATATTCGCATTGAGCAAAACAAGATGTTGGCAAAGCTGCATCAGATTCCAAATAATTATAAGGCAAAGTTTCATAAGTGTAGCGTTTCCTTGCCAAATCTGGTGCCTGGGAATGCTGCCAGTGACGCTTGCCTCAAGGCTTACGCTTATTGCAACTCATAGGAGATGCCGCTGTAAACAGCTAATTTCATTTTGAAGTGAACTGTGGTTTAGTGGGGGTAAACTAATGGTTTGCATCTCATAAAAACGAAAAATCTGAACTAAGGTTCAACTGAATCCAAGATTTCGTTAGGGATTCGGCTGAACCCTCCAATGAACCCTTAGAGGCCCATTTATCAAATGTCTTCATTTCGCTTTCGTTTGAACTTTATTTTTAACTAGAATATACTCACAATTTGACTGGGAGGTTCTTTAAGAAAAAAAATGGAATGTCTAATTTTCAATCGAATAGTTCCAACCCGAAAATTTCAATCCTGTTCATATTTAATTTATACGAATCAAGATTTTCTCTGAAAAAAATAAATAAATGAATGTCAGGAAGGCTAGTAACGAGTATCGACTTGTACATGAGCTCGGCAGGTTTTAGGTGGAGAATATTTGACTTAGGACTGCTTCCATGCTCGAGGTGTGATGAATCTCGCTTTTGAATTTACATTTGAATTGGGGCATTAAAATTCAAATATGTGAATTTTGACACAAAAATTTTTTTTTTAAATTCTAATTTACTATTCGAACCTTTAATAAATCTGCCCCTTAAAGGAGAAGCCAAACACATTGATGGGGGGGGGGGGGGGGGGGGGTCCATTACAGGTTGGATTCTTGTAGTGATCTATTGTCATTGTATTCAGATATAATATTGTATCACTTTCTAATGAAGGAGTCACGGTAGTCTTTATAACTGGGGCTTAGGAGCATATACAGCTGTGGGGTTACAAGTAATATTTTGGAGTTTGGGACTTTCCAAGCCAAACAAAGAGTAAAATCTATAATTGCATTATAGTGTAAGATTTATTGAGGCCTTGGATAAAACACGGTAGAATAAAAAACATGTTTCGGGGAAGAGTAGCTGCTATAAAATTCCCCTGATATCAGCTTGAAAATTTAATTCCAGCCTGTATCAGAAACAAACTCTTCTGTTTGATCACATTACTATAGGTAATCCTTGTATTAAAGAACCAGTAACATAAAAAAAAAATCGTTTGTATACTACAAAAAAAAAAAACATAAAATTAAAAGTAGCAATAACAATAAATGTGTAGCCTTACAGAGCATTTCTTTTTACATGGGGTCAGTGACCCCCCTCGATTTGAAAGTGAGAAAGAGTCAGAAGAAAAAGCGAATAATTTAAAAACTATAAAAAATAAATACTGAAGACCAATTGTATAGTCGCTTAGAAGCATACATTCTATAGCATACTAAAAGTTAACTTTAAGGTGAACCACCCCTTTAATATTAATATATATATATATATATATTCACCTTATGTGTGTGTGTGCTTGAAGTAAAGTCTATGGATAAGCAGATTAATGTAGAACTGAAAGTGCAACCTACACTCATATACATTTGTCAGGAGGATGCACACGGCATTAAAGGGGGGGTTTGTAGTAAATGAGGGAGTAGTAATTGTACAGACTGTGTATGTTGCAACTGATAACTTTACTTTACTTTTCCAGATGGCGTTGAGACTGTGGATTCCGGATGGCTCACGTGTCAGACAGAACTTAGAATACGGCTCCATTATTCTGAAAAACAACCTGTTTCTATATCCAAGAAAAAATTTAAAAAGTCTAGGTTTAGGTACGGCCATGATCAGTTTTGATGATTGAGAGCATATAATGTGTTTGCTGTTAGAGTATTTGATTGCACATAAGGTTTTTTCTTCCATAAACAAAAAAAGGCTTATTTCAAAAACATAACTTTGTAGCTCCACCACCACCAAGGAAAGTTAATGTCAATAAAGAGGCTCTGTAAGATCTTGCCTTAAAGGAGAATTCAACCCAGGTTGGGGGGAAGGGGTCTATGTAGCGTTGGGGGGTTAGGGTTTGTTTTTTGTTTTTTTTGCTTTAGGGTCGAATTCTCCTTAAAGGAACAGTTCAGTGTAAAAATAAAAACTGGATAAATAGGCTGTGCAAAATA
>CM044439.1:2089350-2102521 GCA_024363595.1 Xenopus borealis
GGGACATAACTGTTCAGTGAGTTTGTAATTGATCCTCAGCATTCAGCTCAGATTCAAAAAACAACAGTTATGTCCCATGTGACCCTCCCTCAAGTCTCTGATTGGTTATTTCCTGGTAACCAGGGTAACCAGTCAGTGTAAAGCAAGAGAGCTGAAAAGCAGGAAGTTGGATTCTGGTTATTATGTTACACATCCAGTCACTCCAGCCTTTATACATTACATTTTTGGCTAAATAACTATATTAGATACATTTTTTATTTTACACTGCCTGTCTATTTACCAAGTTTTTATTTTTATACTGAACAATTCCTTTAAATACATAGGGATCCTAGCAGACATTGAATCTGAAATATTGAGTTCCTTGGCTTCAAGCCTTTATATCGTCATGCTGACTTATTATATCCTTATGTTTTACCGTGGGGTCACATGATTCCCTATGTTACGCCTATAGTCCTGTAGTTTAATCTCATATCTTGGTTAATTTTTGTAAATCTCGTGAGTCGCCATCTTCTAAAGATAAGAAGTGTTTCCAAAGAAATTTGGTTTTCTGTTTTGTGGCCCAAGCTCCTCTGTGTGACCCAACATTTCAGCTGTGGCCCCACAACCTCAGAACAGAATTGTACTGATGCATGCGCAACACGTTGTATTAGTAAATAATTGGGCCCACTGGCCTTTAGCTTCCATAAATACTCACACTAACTGCACCTTAGCTTGGGCCCTTGGATAAGCTGACCCCACACTCAGGGGCTTATGCTTTACATTCAGTATCTAGTATAATTAAATCAGAGGCAATTGGACATTTGAAGGAACCAGTTGTTTTCCATGAAAATTCAGTTAAGTTTTGGGTTAAAAATCAGTTTTTTTGGAATCTCAATACTGTATTTTAGCCATATTCTTATTTAGCCCATAGGTGGTTTATTTTCATAAGGTAATGTAATTGATTCAGCTCATTACTTGTATGCACATAGTTCCCAAAACGTAAAGTTATACCTCTGATTTGTTTTGTAAAATGCCAACATTAAAGGGGTGGTTCACCTTCAAGTTAACTTTTAGTATATTGTAGACGGGCCAATTCTAAGAAACTTTTCAGTTGGTCTTCATTATTTATTTTTCATAGTTTTTTAATGATTTGCAATGTTCTTCTGTTTCTTTGCAGCTTTCAAATGGGGGTCACTGACCCCATCTAAAAACAAATGCTCTGTAAGGCTACAAATGTATTGTTATTGTTACTTTTTATTACTTATCATTCTATTCAGTCCCTCTCCTATTCATATTCCAGTCTCTTATTCAAATCAATGCAGGGTTGCTAGGGTAAGTTGTACCCTAGAAACCAAATTGCTGACACTGCAAACTAGAGAGCAGCTGAATAAAAAGCTAAATAACTATAAAAGCACAAATAATAAAAAATTAAAACCAATTGCAAATTGTCTCCGAATATCCCTCTCTACATTATACTAAAAGTTAACTCAAAGGTGAACAACCCCTTTAAAGTTTAAACATAAATGTATCTTTCACTATTTGCGGCCATTTCTGCTAATGTTTTGTCTCTTGTGGGGACAGAGTGAAGTTGACCTTGGGAGGCTTAGAAGAAGAAGGTGAAGATGAAGATGCAGTGACTTCTATTCTTCTTCCAAAGATGGCCAACACATTCGACATCTCATTAATAAGCAACACCGAGTACAAGTCTCGTCACTCGCAGCCAGAATGTGGCTACGCCCTGCAGCCTGATCGCTGGACAGAATTCAGTATACACACCATGGAACCAGACAATCTCGAGCTACTTTTTGACTTTTTTGAGGTGGTTATTGAAGCTATTTTGTTCTTTAAGATTTACTTTAATAGAAGAGAGTACATACAGTATAGGGGAGGCCTCAATTACATCTACTTTAGTTTTTTGTTATTTCACTGCTTTTGAGAAACGCACAGATATTATCTAGGGAAATGCACAAAGGTTATTCCTGGTAAAGATTTGCTCTGTAAGTGTCTGAAGGTAGACTTATGTTTAATATTCTAGGAAGAACTGAGTGAAGCTGTGGTGCAAGGTGACACTATTCCTGGGCATGTGGGAACCGCGTGTCTCCTCTCATCCGCAATGACAGAGAATGGGAAAAGCAATGGTGTTTTAACCCTTCCCATAATGAGCAGAAACGCAAGACGGACACTTGGGAAAGTTAGAGGTATGGGTTCTAAGCTCTAACCGCTTGAGTGAGGAGACATATCTATTAAAGTTCTACTTTGGCATATTTTTATGCTGTACATATGCAGTCTCCCTCTGCATGGTAATGAACCCAAAAGCCTAGGGGTCCATTATTAATGCCCTGGAAGCAAGTGTTAAAGCACTAAGGGGTGCACATTTGTTTTCCTTTGTGTTTATTCAAAAAGCACTTTCAACTAAGCTAAGGCCTATAATCAGTAGAGGCAACACTTTGCACTTATTTGTTGTGCTCAGTTCAAAACTGTGAGCACTTTGCACATTTGAGTTTTTGACTCAATTTTATTAATCTTCCTGTATTATGAGCTGTTCTAATCAGTGTAGACTGGAATGCCAGGGGCCCACCAGAAAACCTTAGACCAGGGGCCCACCAAAAAAACTTTAGGCCAAGGGCCCACCAGAAAACCTTAGACCAGGGGCCCACCAAAAAAACCTTAGGCCAAGGGCCCACCAGAAAACCTTAGACCAGGGGCCCACCAAAAAAACCTTAGGCCAAGGGCCACCAGAAAACCTTAGGCCAGGGGCCCAACTTTGCAAACTATTATTCCTTCTAGCCTCACTTAATCCCTTTATTCTCCTATTCTTTTAGATCTACTTATTATACTCTATTCTTCCATTATTAAGCCTCTTTTTTCCACATAAAGAAATAGGGAATGAACATGAAATAGTCCAGATTGTTAGAAGCTAAAGGGCCCACTGACACCTGGGCCCACCGGGAGTTTTCCTGGTATCCCTGTGGGCCAGTCCGACACTAGTTCTAAATAGTCCAGTAGCTCTGCTGTGTTTGTCTTTCTGAATACCATACAGTGTTGTACTAAATCTGGGAAAGTAGATCAACATAGTGGTGACATGAAGTGTTCCATTCAAATTTTTCCTCTATACAGATACCATATACTGTATATTGCCATCAGCTTTGTCTGAGATTTTTTTGGTGTAGTAATACATACCATAATCACAATACTGTTTTTGTTTAGTACAATTGTTATTATGGCTGGAACATTTACCTGTCTGCAATTTACAGATTTCTGTTTTATAGTGTGTATCTATTTCTCAGTTCAGTTGTTGCCATGGTCAGGCTGTTTATGTAAAATTGCTACGTGCAAATGGACTGAAGGTGCTTCTCATATCTGCTTTGCAGTGGACTATATTATTATTAAGCCAATCCAAGACCATCACTGTGACATGAGACTTTCCTTCTCCAAATACTGGAAGCCAAGAACACCACTAGATGTTGGACACCGGGGTGCTGGGAACTCCACCACAACTGCAAAGTAAGCTTGCCGTCATTTCCCTTTTCTCTACTGCTAACTGTCCATGTGATTTTACTGAACTTCCAGCTCAGTCAAGACTTGATCAACTGTGCGGTCATATTGTTACACCTATGGATGAGGGCTGAGAAGTGACATTTTACTTGTTAAAGAGAAGGAAAACTATAATCAACTTTGGGAATCCCCAAGTTATAATAATCCCTTGCCAGTGCTCCACTGCATAACTGCAAGGAACACCTTGTAACAATCATCGTCCACTTCTGTCTTTGCTCGGCCCCAGGCCATGTTTTGGATGTGCGCTAGAGTGAAAAGACAACTTTTTGTCTCTAAGTTTGCCTTTTCACTCGCACACCCAGACCAAATTGTAGAGAAGATGAAGAAAGAAGAATATTATATCTGTTTTACACTTCTACAGTAGGACCCTGGGCCTGTGCAGTTTGCAGCTAGCAGGAACACCAGGCCACAGTCTCAAGTAAGTGTTTACAACCGATGAACATCGACTAACATGTTTGCACCCCTTCTTAACAGCAACGTATTTATTTTTACTCCCATATAACTGGATATAGCTTAAAACTCTCTCGTATTGATACTCAACTTACTTTTAGGCAAAAGTTTTCAAATAGTTTGGTTATTATCTTTCATATATTTGTCACTGATACACACCAAACAAATTTCACAGACTTTTCTCTGACCAGCCTAGGATATGCTGGGCTTCTGTGAGCACTGCTTTGCTGTGAGTTCCTCCTTGCTGATTTATGTACTCTGGTGGCATTGTCGCTTTATATTTGGACTGGTTTTGCTTGCAGTAGGTGAGACTAATGCTTGAGGACTAGTTTGACGGCTCTTCTTTCCAATATATTTAATGGGACTTTTGATTCTTTCTATTGACCATGAGCCCTGTGCTGATAGGTTTGTCCACGTCGCTCCCCATCCTTGGAGGCTGGTATCTGTGGTTACGATGTTCCAATCTGGCGTGGCCCAAGATTGTCCTGAGTTTAGGTTGTTGGGACACAACCACCAGAGTAGTGACTTCCTTGTCGCTTGGGATAGAGGAAATGCTCGGGATAGAATGTTCGCCCGAAGGGGACGTAGATATATTTGTGCGACCTGTATTACCTCTATGGCTGATAGTATCACTCCTAACGCCCTCATTGCTGAGTGGATCATCGGTTTCCGGGTGCGCAATAGTAGTCTGACTTGCTCCTGGATCCTTCTCTGCTTGTCTGGTGGAATTGGGCTATGGTGTTGAACTCCATCCCTAGGAATGTCATTTGGTGACTGGGTTGTTGATTGGATTGGGACCAGTTTATTGTCCAACCAAAGCGATATCGCTAGTTGAAGATCCTCCAAAGCTCTTTCCACTATTCTGGCCTTTATGAGCAGGTCGTCCAGGTAAGGAGTTACTTTAATCCCCTGCAGGCGCAGCGTCGCCGCAGAAACTGTCATTATTTTGGTACACACTCTGGGTGCTGTCGATAGTCTGATTGGTAGCACTACAAACTGGTAATGATTGAAAATCAAAGAAAACGGTGGTGAGGTGGCCATATTGGATCATGTAGGTATGCATCCTTTATGTCCAATGACATTCGAGACTGTCCCCGTTCCATGCCTCTGATCACAGCGAAGTGTCTCCATCTTGAACTTGACAGCCCGGATGAACCTGTTTAGGAGTTTCAAGTCTAGTACTGGTCTGAAGGATCTGTCCTTCGTTACAATGAATAGATTTGAGTAAAAAACAGAGAATCTGTCCTGCAAGGGGACTGGTACTATTACTCCAGACTCCTCCATCTTGGTGATACAATCTATGAAGACTTGTGCCTTGATGGGATTGGAAGGGATCCTGGACATGAAGAATTTGTTTGGGGGAAGAGATAGAAAGTCTGAAACTATTTCGTCGACCCAGGCATCCAACAAATCGCAAAAACTTGCCTCCAATCCGTTCCTGCGATTCCGGAGGGAGTGCCCCGTCAGGCTGTTGATGACTTATGGTTTGTGGGCTTGCTGTGAGACTTGTTGGTCTTCTAGGTTGTCTGACCCTTGTCACTTTGTTTGAAGCAAAAGCTGGATCTTTGTGGAGAATTGCTTCTCCTTAGGAAACGCCCACTCAGGCCTCCAAAATGTTTTCCTAGTTTGACAGGTATAGTTGATCTGTGTTTAGATTGTGGAAGGAAGGTACTTCCCCCCCCCCCCCCCCCCCCCCCCCCCCCCCCCCCCCCGTGGCCTGGGAAATAATCTTTTCTAATTCTTCCGCAAACAGCCGCTGTCCTTTAAATGGCAGTAATGTAAGAGATTTCTTCGAGCTGATGTCTGCTGACCATCTCTTAAGCCAAAGGGTTCTTCTTGCCACTATTGCCAAGGCCGATGTCTGAGCAGTGGTCTGGGAGGCATCTAATGTGGCGTCGCATAAGTATGCGGATGCATTCACAATGTGTAGGACCGATGAAATAAGGTCTGATCTAGGGACACCCTCTTGTACTTCTTTAAGAAGATCCTAAGCCCAGGCTTGTATAGGTCTGGATACCCATGCAGACGCAAGTAGTGGGCGACTTTCCGCCCTTCGCAGTTCTGCCCTCTATGCGGGAGCTCTGACGTGCTCCCTGCCTGCAATGTTCTCCACCTCGCAATGAGGCAGCAGTCTCAGTGACCAATCCTGGTGGCATCCAACAACAACCGCACTGTGCAATGTGACCCAACAGGAGCGGTGATGAAGTGACTGTGCCCCTCCCCCACGCTGACATGGCCTGGTTGGTGAGCCTGTGACAGAAACTTGTCTTGTGTCTTTACCGGACTCAGACCAGTGATCTTCATCCACTGGTGAGACCTCTGCCCAGGTGCAGGTATGTCTGTGGGGTCCATTGTTTGCTCTTTTTGGGGCTATATAGCCCCCCCCCCCCGGTGAAAATCCCTTGTGGGGGTTCAGCTCTCTAGGATACAGGTGTTCCTGGAGCTGCCCCAAATGTCCGATGAAAAAACTCTGGAAAGAAGAAAATTCTTCTCTGTAGTGCTGTCCATCCTCTTAGGTCAGTGACCCCCAACCAGTAGCTCGTGAGTAACATGTTGCTCTCCAACCCCTTGGATGTTGCTCCCAGTGGCCTCAAAGCAGGGGCTTATTTTTGAATTCCGGGCTTGGAGGCAAGTTTTAATTGCATAAAACGAAGTAGAGTGCCAAGTAGAGCCTCATGTAAGCTGCCTGTCCACATAGGGGCTACCAAATAGCCAATCACAGCCCTCATTTGGCACTCCAAGGGACTTTTTCATGCTTGTGTTGCTGACCAACTTTTTTTTACATTTGAATGTTGCTCATGGGTAAAAAGGTTGGGGACCCCTGCCCTAGGTGCATGACACTTAAAAAACTGATTGAGAACAGTGAAGGGGGGGCTTGGTTTAGCTGGACCTCCAGTCACGCCCCCTTCAATTAATTACAAAGTGTCCTGCCTCCTGGAGGGTGGAGCTTAACCCCTACAGTTCCTTGTGTCCCCCAGAGACAACAGAGAAAGTTTGGTTATTATCTTTCATATATTTGTCACTGATACACACCAAACATATCCCATTTCTTCATATTGACACTCCAGTGGCTCCTGTCTGCTCAGTGGACCACATCTTGCACCAGATAGGACTAAGCCTTGTAACTGTGATGTGGCACAAGAGCTTACACTTGAAATATGCCAAATGTGCCTGACATGAATGCCAGTCATACTCGCTAGGGGTGTGGATATAAATTTCTGGTCTACATCAGCAGTGAGAACTAGATGGGCACCATTTCTTGGTAATACAGCCTATTCCAGACCCTCCAATAGCTAAAGCTTACAGAAATAACATCAGAAAAATTAATCTCCCACGTCGCACCTTACCTGAACTTAAAATCCATTCATTTCTTAATGGTCTCTCAGATCACAATCTGCTAGTGCAGTATGGTTTTAATTATTCAGAAATTGAATTGCTGAATAACTGATCAGTAATATATTTATAATTTTTTTTTGTAGACTGGCCAAGGTCCGTGAGAACACTGTGGCTTCCCTAAAGAATGCTGCCAGCCATGTAAGATCTTTACTTCTTCCTTTCTCCATTTGTTGTAATGACAGTTTGCCTAACATGAGAACTAATAAGGACAAAGCATTGTTTTTAAAAGGACAGACAAAATAGGAGGAAATTCTATATGATCTCCTCTCCAGGTAATTCTTTTATTATTTTGGATGCACCATTAATTACGGTGTTTCTCAAACAGTTCACTTGTAATTATGGTTTCCTCGTATAAGCCTGTAGCTGCATAATAAGCAAAGCAGAACCAGTCTAAAATGTATACAACAGTTGCTTTATGTCAATTGGACTGTGTGGTTGACTGATAATTAAGTGAGGCTTAAGGTCTGATTATTAAAGGAAAACTATACCCCGAAAATGAATTTTTGAGCAACAGTTTATATCAAATCAAGTGACATATTAAAGAATCTTACCTACCTGGTATATATATTTAAGTAAATCTTGCCCTTTTACAGCTCTTGAACCCCCATTGGGTGATGGTCTGTGTGCTGCCTCAGAGATCACCTCTAACTGTAACAGGAAGAAGTGTGGAAGCAAAAGACACACCTCTGTCTGTTAATTGGCTCATGTGACCTAACTTTATAGTTTGTTTGGTATGTTTGTGTGCACCGTTGGATCCTGGGATCCCAGGAGACTGTCCTTATTTGTTAAAATGGCAATTTTTTATTTATGATTACCCAATGGCACATGCTACTAAAATAGTGTATTATTATGAAAATGGTTTATTTACATGAAGCAGGGTTTTACATATGAGTTGTTTTATGCAATATCTGTTTATAGAGACCTACATTGTTTGGGGGGTATAGTTTTCCTTTAATAAGCTCTAATTTATTTAGCGCAACCAGTAATATTTTCTGTAAAACCACAATAGACTATTTGACTATTATTTTATTTATTTTATAATTGTTTAGGTTTAGAGGAATTGCATGTCTCTTTTGCAACTCAATACCTAAAAAAAAAAGCACATAATACAAGACTGTATACAGGCTATATACAGGTATGCAGTCTCTTATCCAGAAACCCAATACCAGAAAGCTTGGAATTCTGGGACAGCCATCACTCATCCATTTTAAGCAAATAATATTGATTTTCCTTTCTCCTATTAAAAACAAAGTGTAGCATGTATTTGATGGTAACTAAGCTACATGAACCCACATTGATGGAAAAACAATCCTGTTGGGTTGATTTAATAGTTAGTAGTAGTCTCTGTGGTTATTCATATTACCGAAACACTCGGCTCCCAAGCATTCCGGATAATGTTTGCCACAATTGCAGTCTAGAGTATACATGTAACATGATGAGTGTGAGTATACACTCACAGAAATGCATCATTGACTTATTTCTATGAATTCAAGTAGTAAACATGTCGGCATATGTTCTAGGTGTCCATTTCCAAAGTGATGATCTGTCCATCCTAAATCAAACCTATGTAACCTTACTCTGCCGGCGGCTTATGTTTCCACCTGATCCCTATAATGTTATCTAAGCAAGTCATGTCTTTATTCAGAACATTAATACATCTTCCAACTTGTTTCCACAACCCTCTATAATTATAGTATCATTAAAACTCCTGAATTCAACCCCTTCTCTACTTTAATATGTTCAATTGGAAGTCATTTGGACATTGTTCTTTAATATATATACAGTTTTGCTTTATATTTCGTATTTTGTTTTATAGGGGGCTGCCTTTGTTGAATTTGATGTTCACCTTTCCAAAGATCACATCCCCGTCATATACCATGATCTTACTTGTTGTATATCCATGAAAAAGGTATGGCTATATCTGCGTTACAATCTCTAGGATTGCTTCTTCTCATAATGTGATACTTGACTCTGAGTTTCACCGTGAGCAAAATGAAAAGCATTGGCTGTTGCCCAAACGCTCTTCTCCGCTTCCAGCAGTTTTTGATTTGCATGAATGGAGCGAACGCTCCCTATGGCAGATGGTCTCTCGGCCAGGGATTACTGGAGAAAATTTGTCGGAGGGATCCCTGTCTGATCTGCCATAGACACACAGTGTCTCTACTGCAGTCCCATTGTTTGCCTAAACCCTAATAAGGAAAATTAAGAAAATAATTACATTTTATAATTGAGTCCACGGTTAAACAGGCATTTTTGGCCCAACCTCCACTTTAGGTGCTTTCAGAGGAAGCTGCAGGTCTACAGAGCAGAGGTCGGCCCAAAAGATGAAAGTAGGAGTCGAGAGGGAATTAGCTCATTTTGTGCTTCTCCACATGGTAGCACACAAGCTGAAGCTGCACTTTTCAATGCGGATCAGCAGATCTGGAGAAGGGATCAGATCTGCTTCTCAGCCTGCAAAAAGAAAAAACCCAAAACACGCTGAGAGCTGCAGAGCCAACGCTCCATGTGCCCTCAGCCCTAGAAGTAGAATGTAGAAGTAGAATGACTTGTTCTTTCACTTGCAAATTTGACTTTGCTCTGGTCAGTGCAAATAGCAGAAGCCAAACACACCTGCTAATTAATTTTTTTTTTGTCCCTAGAAATTAAATGCTGATTCTTTGGAGCTATTTGAGATACCTGTTAAAGAACTTACATATGACCAGCTGCAGCTATTAAAAGTGAGTATTTGTTCCTGAAGTAACCCATAAACTATGTAGCCCCAAAATTTGTTTAAATGAAACCGTGAGCTTAATTGAACCACTATTATACATTGCTGGAAGAAAGTAGACTCTGTATAGAGAATATCAATGAATAATACCACCCAAGACTGCATGATGGTTCCATTATTGGGTTCCAGTCCTAGGATTACTTGTATCACTCCTAAGAGAGATTGATGCTGTAGCCAAAAAATGAACAGATAGTGATAATGAGGCTGGCCTAAGCTTAGCTTCTCAACAGCTGCTCAGAGCCCACTGAGTTTGTGCAGTGTCACTGACCCCCTATGGAATTCAAAGATGGGGAGCTCCTGTGACAAATGTGAAAACCCGGATCATTACTACTATACAGATGCTTAAAGGGGTGGTTCACCTTCAAGTTAACTTTTAGTATATTGTAGAAGGGCCAATTGTAAGAAACTTTTCAATTGGTCTTCATTATTTATTTTTCATAGTTTTTTTTAATGATTTGCAATTCATGTTTCTTTCCAGCTTTCAAATGGGGGTCACTGACACCATCTAAAAAACAAATGCTCTGTAAGGCTACAAATGTATTGTTATTGCCACTTTTTATTACTTATCATTCTATTCAGTCCCTCTCCTATTCATATTCCAGTCTCTTATTCAAATCAATGCAGGGTTGCTAGGGGAATTTGTACCCTAGAAACCAAATTGCTGACACTGCAAACTAGAGAGCTGCTGAATAAAAAGCTAAATAACTATAAAACCACAAACAATAAAAAATGAAAACCAACTGCAAATTGTCTCAGAATATCACTCTCTACATTATACTAAAAGTTAACTCAAAGGTGAACAACCCCTTTAACCTTTCAGCAGGTGCTGAAAATATTAGCCATATTCATGTTTAGGTTAAAGGAACAGTTCTGTATAAAAATTGGGTAAATATATAGGATGCATAAAATAAAATATGTTTCTAATATAGTTAGCCAAAAGGCTGGAGTGACTGGATATGTAACAGAACAGAACACAACTTACTGCTTTTCAGCTTTAACAGTGACTATAAGGGGGGCCTACATGGGACATACCTGTTCAGTGAGCAATTGATCCTTAGATTCAGCTCAGATTCAAAAGCAACAGTTATGTCCCATGTGGCCCTCCTTAAGTCACTGATTGGTTACTGTCTGATAACCAATCAGTGGAAAGCAAGAGAGCTGAAAAGCAGGAAGTAGTGTTCTGTTCTGTTCAACATCCACTCACTCCAGCCTTTATACATTACATGTTTGCCTAACTAACTGTATTAGATACATTTTGCACAGCCTGTTTACCCAGTTTTTATTTTTACACTGAACTTCCTTTCTTTAAGTTCTCCTTTAGCCGCTACTTCGTATAATGAGAGCGGTGCATCATCAGATACACCCTTTATGCACGTGGATTTATGTTTCATTGTACTGTGTCCAGCGCCACTGAATTATCGCTGTTAGACACAGTGACCCAGTCTTGCAGTTTATCTCATTTTTATGGTATTCTTTTACAGCTTGCACACGTTAATGCACTGAAATCTAAAGACCATCATGGTAGGTAGAATTCCCTTTCATATATACTACAATGGTCTTTGCACCTTGGCCTTCATCTACTTTCCTTAATAGGAGTCGGCCATACAAAATTCTCGTACTTTTATAGGGGAACAGGGGTAATTTGGGATTCCTTTAAAGTGCTGTGTCTTTAAAAAAATCTTATGTTTACTTGTTTGCATGCTCCATAGATTTCTAGCAGAATTTTTCATACCCTGTTACTGCAGAGATACATTATTCCCTGTATATTTGTTGTTAGCAAATGAGAATCTAAAGCTGAGGGTTTTGTAAAAAGAAATGATTATTCCCATAATCAAGTTTGATAGCAATGACTATAAGTGTGACTTTTGTTTGTTTATTTGCGGTCACACGTATTATTATCTCTTCTCCACTTACAGATTCCATTGATGATGAGTGTTCTGTTTCCGACAACCAGCCTTTCCCATCTCTTCAGACGGTAAAAGAGTCTTGTGAAAACAAATATCTAATCTATGTTGTGGGGATTTAAGCATGGAAATCTCCGTTCACTTTAATGGTCATGAGTAGGCATTAAATGCAGGGCCTGGTAAAGCTTTTAAAGGAACAGTAGCACCAAAAAAATTCATTGTTTTAAAGTAAAGAAAATATCATGTAGTGTTGCCCTGCGCTGATGTGTTTGCTTCAGAAACACTACTATAGTTCATATAAACAAGCTGCTGTGTAGCAATGGAAATTGTAGAAATTGAAAAACGACTATATGGCACAGGATAAGTAATGGATAACAGATAACATTATGTTCTACAGAGCTTATCTGCTGTGTAACTTGAACCTTTTCTCCTTTGACTAGTTGCCCCCATGGCTACACAGCAGCTTATTTATATAAACAATAGTAATGTTTCTGAAGCAAACACTGCAGTTTTACCAGTGCAGGACAACACTGCATTCTATTTTTATTACTTTAAAACAGTTTTCATTCATACTATACTGAACCTTATGTGTGTGGTTAATGAGCCTTTTTCTGATACAGAATATTGTCCTATAAAGTGGAATGAGGAAATGCAAGGTCCCACTGAGACACATTCAGTTACATTGAGAAGGAAAAACAACAGCCTGCCAGAAAGCAGTTCCCTCCTAAAGTGCTGGCACAAGTCACATGACATGGGGCAGCTGGGAAATTGACAAAATGTCTAGCCCCATGTCAGATTTCAAAACTGAATATAAAAAAATCAGTTTGCTCTTTTGAGAAATGGATTTCAGTGCAGAATTCTACTGGAGCAGCACTATTAACTGATGCGTTTAAAAAAAAAAACCATGTTTTCCCATGACAGTATCCCTTTAAGTGTTTTGGTGCAAAATCCACTCCCATATGCTTGCCCCGGCCGATGCAGTAGGTAAGGGTGCAGTCACAACATGGTGTGACAGTATTCCGAGTCATCCTGATGGCTATTAGAATACCAGAGGCAAACTGACTGCTTTCTATTTTTGGATATTTTAGGGTGATGATTTAGGGTTTTTTTTTTTTTTTTT
>CM044439.1:2104469-2127493 GCA_024363595.1 Xenopus borealis
CAGATTTCAAAATGAAATATAAAAAAATCTGTTTGCTCTTTTGAGAAATTGATTTCAATGGAGTGGAGCAGCACTATTAACTGATACGTTTTGAAAATTTTTTTTTTTCCCATGACAGGATCCCTTTAATTGTGTTTAGTAGAACCATAACTCACCACATCTTGGAAGTGGTCCAGATGCACCACCCTGAGCCCTCAGCTTAATGGAGACACTTGGGATAAACAAACAGTTGGGCTGGTCTGATGGGGGAAACTTGTGGATTGGTTAATTGTTTTATTGTTGGTATTTTGGGATTGGCGCACTATTGTATAAGTATCTATGTTTGAGCCTATGATTAAGTGTTTAACACGAAACGTGTAAGGCAGAGGACACATCTTTTTCTACTATTTCGCTGGAAGAGTGCCTTGATTTGAGTGCCTGCCATCAGTTTTCTCTTAAAGGGATCCTGTCATGGGAAAAAAAAATTTTCAAAACACATCAGTTAATAGTGCTGCTCCAGAAGAATTCTGTATTGAAATCCATTTCTCAAAAGAGCAAACAGATTTTTTTATATTCAGTTTTGAAATCTGACGTGGGGCTAGACATATTGTCAATTTCCCAGATGCCCCTGGTCATGTGACTTGTGCTCTGATAAACTTCAATCACTCTTTACTGCTGTACTGCAAGTTGGAGTGATATCACCCCCTCCCTTTCCCCCACCCAGCAGCCTAACAACAGAACAATGGGAAGGTAACCAGATAACAGCTCCCTAACACAAGATAACAGCTGCCTGGTAGATCTAAGAACAACACTCAATAGTAAAATCCAGGTCCCACTGAGACACATTCAGTTACATTGAGAAGGAAAAACAACAGCCTGCCAGAAAGCAGTTCCCTCCTAAAGTGCTGGCACAAGTCACATGACCAGGGGCAGCTGGGAAATTGACAAAATGTCTACCCACATGTCAGATTTCAAAATGAAATATAAAAAAATCTGTTTGCTCTTTTGAGTAATGGATTTCAATGCAGAATTCTACTGGAGCAGCACTATTAACTGATGTGTTTTGAAAAAAAAACATGTTTTCCCATGACAGTTTCCCTTTAAGAATGGAAAATATCCTATCAGATTAGGAATTATTAATGGGTACAGTGTACTAAAAATGTTCTCTCAGTTCCACTACAATTATAAAATCCAATTATTTTGAAACTATATCATCCTGCAAAATTCCTACCTATTTTTTAAGCTACTGTAAATAGGCCAAAGAAAGAAACTTTACTCCATGTTACCGGTGCCCAGATAAACCTGAATAATCAACTTCTGCTGGGAGAAAATGTGCCCTAAAACATCCCTTTCCCCCCACCATAGAATGCGTAGATAAGTGTATGCAAACCATGCTCCCAGAATCCCTTGTGTTAGTCTGCGGGGGAACTAATGCTCTTTAATATGGACTGAGCAATGTAAGTATTGTATTCTGTGCAGAATGTATACAGAGTTACAGGCTGCTTAGACTGGTGTACAAGTATCCATTCACCATCGCTAATAATGAATTTATAATCACATCCACACCTGCTGCTCAATTCTGCCTTCAACCTTCCGTAGTGGGGGGAAAGTTTAGTGAGAAAAGGAAAGTCTTGTTTAGAACTGACCAGAAAAAAACCATTTACTGCTGGCAACATCATAAGACTTTCCTCTGTCCAATAACTTCATTTTCTTTCTGTTGTTTGGTTCATCACAGTAAGTATAGAGTTAATCCGCTGGAATGTCCGTACTTCAGAGGTCACCCAGGCTTCTGTCAGTCCATAACCAGGGTTGGTTTCTAAGCAGCCATTGACTTACCCAGAAAGAATAAGACTACTTTCTGCAGGTGACCAACCTCTCCCCAGAATCCTCAGCAAGAAAAGTGAACACTGACAGATTTAAACAGATTTTTCAAACACTGGCTGATATTGAAGGGAACTCTTTTTTTTTTTCCATCTGAAAATTGGTGATACCATGGTGTGATAGCAAGAGATTTAATATGTTGAATCTAATGCTTGTGAGTTGGCCCAGGAATGCGGGTCACACTGATTGATCCACTTCATCAGTTCAAATTGCTCATCCATATATGTGGCTCTTATTAGGGATGCACAGAATCTGGGATTCGGCCTTCTTCAGCAGGATTTGGATTCGGTCGAATCCTTCTGCCGAACCAAATTTGCAAATGCAAATTAGGGCCAGGGAGGGAAATCACATGACTTTTTGGCACAAAACAAGGAAGTAAAAAATGTTTTCCCCTTCCCACCCATACTTTGCATGTACAAATTAGGGTTCGTTATTCAGCCGAATCTTTCAGGAAGGATTCAGGGGTTCGGCCGAATCCAAAATAGTGGATTCAGTGCATCCCTAGCTCTTATGCACTATTCTTAAATGAATCCATGCCAACGTTAATACATTATAAGCAAGTCTGCAAAGACTGATACTGTTATTGGATACTTTATCTGGAAACCCTTTACCCAGAAAGCTCTATATTACAAATAATCCAGATTTTTAAAACTGATTTCCTTTTTTATATGTACTAATAAAACAGTAGCTTGTACTTGATCCCAACTAAGATATAATTAATCCTTATTGGAAGCAAAACCAGCCTATTGGCTTTATTTCATGTTTATATGATTTTCTAGTAGACTTAAGGTATGAAGATCCAAATTATGGAAAGATCCATTATCCAGAAAACCCCAGGTCCTGAGCATTCTGGATAACAGGTCCCATACCTGTAATAATAAAACAGTAGCTTGTACTTGATCCCAACTAAGATATAATTAATCCTTATTGGAGGCAAAACCAGCCTTTTAGCTTTATTTCATGTTTATATGATTTTCTAGGCATGAAGATCCAAATTACAAAAAGATTTGTTCTCCAGAAAGCCCCAGGTGCCAAGCATTGTGGATAACAGGTCCCATACCCGTATAGCAAGTGTACAGCTTTGATGTGACGGCCGCAAGCCTTAAAGTGCTGCTTTTCAGAGCAAAAAAACTGTATTAATGTACACGAATCCACTATTACACCTTTTATAACTTTGCAACGATATGACTACAGATCAGTGTAACTATATTAAAAATAAGAATAAAAATAACTGTATCTGAAATACAATGGCACTTTTTAACTGTATCTTGTCTCCTTACTCTTCTCTGTCTCTTGTTTAGGGTTCGACTGAAGCAGAATAAATACCCCATTCTCTTCCTGACACAAGGGCAGTCTGATATTTATCCAGAGCTGATGGACCTTAGATCTCGTTCAACTCCAATTGCCGTTAGTTTTGCTCAGTTTGAAAACATATTGGTAAGCATTAATGGTGTTTAACACGTCCACACAAATACATTTTCTTAGTGTGCGCCTCCTAGCTGCGTGTGTTCATCAGGAGCAAAGTCAGTGCCAATACACAGAGGAAGAATAACACCACTGAGACATCAGGAGACAACCTAAAAACAGGGTCACTTTTATAAAGTAAAATAAAGTAAAACTGCTCATTGGTGCTGTTTCATTTGAGTTCATTGGCAAGTATTTTATATTGTAGCTGCCAGGCATCTGTATAAGTGCAGAGAAAGAATCAGCGTGCAGGCAGCAAGTACAACTGATGCCAATGAAAAGAAATCCATTGCAATGAGCTGATTTATAGCACATGTTTCTGTTGCCAGGGAATCAACGTGCACACTGAGGATCTCCTACGGAACCCGAATTACATTCAAGAAGCTAAATCTAAGGGCTTAGTGGTATTCTGCTGGGGAGACGACACCAATGATCCCGAGAACCGTAAACTCATGAGAGAATACGGGGTTGATGGATTAATATACGACAGGTACCTTTGTTTAATTCATTATTATGTTGCTAAATTGAAAGCATCCATCCTCAAAAGCAAGCTTGCAGCCCTGGTTCATTGTATCATTCACCTGGAATTCCATTGCAGCTCAGTATTGCTAGTGACCATTTGTATTGATACAAAGAAGATGTAGAATAATGTCTGGAGTGTAGTCGAAGGGCAAAAGTCTGGCTATTCTGTAGACATTGGCCATTTTTCGTGCACCGTGTGGGGGTATGTGAAGAACAGTTACAGGCCCCCACACACCTATTCACAGCACAGAGACTTGATGTCCCATGGATCAAGGGCTGTGTTAGTCCACCCACCCCCAACTTGCAGGTCATTTAAATGCACAAGTTTGAGATCATCAAGAGGAGCAGCTGTCATAGGGCATAGGGTGTCCTTGCTGCCTGCCCTAAGGTTGGGCTGAACTGCCTGACTCAGATTTCACACTGCAGAGCCCAGTGACCCTAGAGTGCTGTGTATGTGAGCAATAAGGGACTCTTTCACCCCATAGCACTCCTGCACTTGTGACCCTGGGGTAAATAAATTATGAGTTGTTTACTTTTACACCACTGGAATCATTTCAGAGACGGGGCCTGAGCATTCCAGCACTGGAGGAGCTTTAGGGTTTGAAACCTTCCGCTGAAGGGATTCGAAATGACAAATGAGTTCTGATGACTTCCCTGTTTCTCTCTCATATCTTGCAGAATTTCAACATCCTAAATTTTAATGGACGCTGACGTCATAGTCTTTTATCAGGTCCTAAATCTTCTGTCTGTATTTAGAGGCATGATTATATTATGATTATATTATATTTCATCTGATCACTGCCTCATTGCCCTCATTTTTGTGTCTGTATTGTGATTTTGCATGATAATCTATAATATTTTTCAAGGCTGATTTTGAAATATTTTCTACCCAACAAAGAAGAGAACGACCCTCCTATTTAGCCCTTGATGAAGTGGACGGCATGTCTAATTGCAAATTCAAGAGTCCGTAGCTTTGTAGGACCAATTGGACTTTGTACAAAGGGGAATTCAACCCCTCCTGCGCTAACCCCCTCCCTTCTGCCCCGGGGCAAATGCCCCTAAGTCACTACTTACCCCTTCGTGCAGGTTCCCGTGCGCCATCTTCTTTCGCCGGTGCATGAGCAGTAGGACGCATTTTGCGGCTTGTACTACTGCGCATTTGCCCAAAGTTCACGAAGTTCGCCAAATTGAACTTCGTGAACTAAATGCGTCCTACTGCACATGTGCCGCTGAGTGCCGACTGAATAAGGAAGAAGATGTTGCTTTTGAAGATGGAGTCCGGGGACCTGCACGGAGGGGTAAGTAGCGACTTGGGGGAATTTGCCCCAGGGGAGAGGTAGGCTGGAAGAGAGGAGGGAGGGGGGCCTACAGGGGGGAGTGGGTTAGTGCGGAGCTGTTGAATTCCCCTTTAAGGGTAACGGGCCTAATACAAAAAGACCAGGCAGGACTTTTGGAATGTAGAACCTATGTTGCAGTACAAGCCTTTTTGGTTGGGATGTTCTGAATGTGTATGCCAATACTGAAGAATTACTTTTTCCATTTTACTTAAGTGCACTTGATTATTTCCTGAAACGGTCCATCCTAAAAAGCTTTGACACATATTATACAGACTTTCACTCACTCTTGTATTTCCCAAAGTCCCAGAGACTATTATCCCACCACTACTATAGGCACTCTGGGCCCGACTGGGAGATCAGTCCGAATGTACCCACCACAGTGCTCATGTATGCAGTCTAGTTTAGAGGATTTTGATTAGATGTACATGAGGTGGGGGGTAATAGAGGAGGGGGTTTGGGACATGTAGATATTAGCAATGAAAAATCACATAGGGTCAAATGCCTGACCCCATTTATTCTTTATTGGGCAAAGAGATGACAGTTGTGCTTCCAGTGGTTTGTGGCTGTATATGTGCATGTATATTTCAGCAGCATGAATTTGCTTAGTGATCCCAATGGAAGTATCTAGTGAGCTACAGCATGACTGGGCACCATCTTTTATTGGCTACGAGTCATTGAGAGGAAGGGCAACTTATCCCAAAGATACGTTTAGCTTTTCCATCAGCTGCTGCTGGCTTTATGATATGCACTGCATCTGGGAATTCACTACAAGAAAATATGTATATATATAGAAAAATATATATATCTATATATAGATATATATAGATAGATAGAGATAGAGATATATATATATATATATATATATATATATATATATATATATATATATATATATATATATACACAGTATAAGTGAGGGTCTCACAAATGGGGTGCACCAAGAGCCCTATATGCAGAGATGAAGCATCACCCATTAAGGGTATGGGCTGTTTTCTACTCTCCATTGAATTCAGTGGCTGGTGATTTCGTTTTGCACGACTGACTTATGGTCCGTAAGTAACATAGGCCACTATTACAATCTCTGTATTTTCTATTTCTTCCTTAGGATATACGACTGGAACCCTGAACAGCCCAACGCATTCCAGGTTGAGCATATGGAGCGTCTCAAGAGAGAACTTCCAGCGGACATGTTGAAAAGCTGCGCCTGTCCCGTCTTTAACCACTTCTGCACCTCCTCTGCCTGCTCCAATGACAGAATACTGGTTGAGACCAATGGCATCGCTGCCCAACAGCCAGTTTAACTCTTCAGCTTCCATTGGCTTCTCAGGGCTGCATGTGCTGCAGAAACCTACATTTGTCATCCCTAGTCAACCTGCTCAGACCCAAGTATTTTGGCTAAATATGTTGGTTGGCCACATCTAATTATCATTCCTGTATACAATCATTTTACACCCAGTTGTATAATATCTTTTTTTTTTGTGTCCTGTCCAAAATGAATGCAAGACTTAACCAGAGTACCTCTATGGCAGTGATCTTCTGCTTGTAAGTGCAATACTGAATGTTCATGTAGACGCTGCCCCCCTGTATCCCCCCCATATGCACATTTATTATTGCTGAACTATAGCATGTCCCTATGTCTGGCCAGCGCAGTTACCTCACAAGCAGACTTTGCACAGCAGAACTAGTGTCTGTCCCATATTGTCTGAGAAAATCATTTTTTGAACAATCTTGTGCCATATTTGCTGTATCAGTGGATCATACCTGTGTCCACCAGCCCGTGTCTCTCCTGTGGCTGGCATGTAGAAATGAGGTGGGCCAACTGTGTATTCATACAGCCGTGCCCGAGTATTGGCTACTAACGCAACGACTGTAGAACAAGGGTGCCAATCTCACGCACCCCCCCCCCCCACAAATCCCAGAATTCTAAGCCAGCTGCTTGCTGAAAGTGCAGCCGTAGTCAAAAGGGGTTTTTCACTCTTAAATGAATGGTTAGTCGGATGTACAGAGGGATATTCTAAGACACACTGCAATTGGTTTTCATTTATGTTTGTGGTTTTTGACGTATTTAGCTTTTTATTCAGCAGCCCTCCGGTTTGCTATTTGTCACCTGGTTGCTAGGTTCGAAATAATCCTAGCAACCATGCCTTGATTTAAATGAGTGACTGGGATATGAATAGGAGAGGCCCTGAATAGAAAGATGAGTAATTAAAAGTAACAATAACAATACATTTGTAGCCTTTTCAGAGCGTTCGTTGTTTAAATGGGGTTGGTGAACCAATTTGGAAGCTGGAGAGAGTCAGAAGAAGAAGGCAATTCATTCAATAACTATAAAAAACAAATAATGAAGACTAATTGAAAAGTTGTTTAGAATTGCCTTTTTTTTTGCAAAACACATCAGTTAATAGTGCTGTTCCAGAAGAATTCTGCACTGAAATCCATTTCTCAAAAGAGCAAACAGATTTTTTTATATTTCATTTTGAAATCTGACATGGGGCTAGACATATTGTCAATTTCCCAGCTGCCCCTGGTCATGTGACTTGTGCTCTGATAAACTTCAGTCACTCTTTACTGCTGTACTGCAAGTTGGAGTGATGTTATTCCCTCCCTCCCCAGCAGCCTAACAACAGAACAATGGGAAGGTAACCAGATAACAGCTCCCTAACACAAGATAACAGCTGCCTGGTAGATCTAAGAACAACACTCAATAGTAAAACCCAGGTCCCACTGAGACACATTCAGTTACATTGAGTAGGAGAAACAACAGGCTGCCAGAAAGCAGTTCCCTCCTAAAGTGCTGGCACAAGTCACATGACCAGGGGCAGCTGGGAAATTGACAAAATGTCTAGCCCCATGTCAGATTTCAAAACTGAATATAAAAAAATTTGTTTGCTCTTTTGAGAAATGGATTTCAGTGCAGAATTCTACTGGAGCAGCACTATTAACTGATGCATTTAAAAAAAAATGTTTTCCCATGACAGTTTCCCTTTAAAGAAAAATCTACTCTATTAACTATAAGCAGACTATATAACTTAAGCTTTTATCTTACTCTGTGCTCAAACATTCCTTTAATACCGTTGCATTTATAAATAATGGCAACAGCTGATTTGTATTGAATGTATTCGGCAGAACAGAGCAGACTGTAAGCACTCTATGTGCTGTGCTACTGAGGCCTATGGAGCATGAAGCAGAACAAGCAAGCAGCATGGTGACTCCCACCCTCGTGTATACAAACTGTGTCTGTACTGAAGCTAAACTAATAGGTTAGTCATGTTTAATAAATTAAACTAATAGCTTAAGCATTACTAATAAACTGCAGATATGGGATCCATTATGTGGAAACCTGATATCCTGAAAACTCTTAATTACAGGATGCCAGTCTCCCATAGACTCCATTTTATCCAAATAATAAACAGTTTTAAAACTGATTTCTTTTTTTGTGTGTAATAATAAAACAGTAGCTTGTACTTGATCCCAACTAAGATATAATTAATCCTTATTGGGAGCAAAACCAGCCTATTGGCTTTATTTCATGTTTATATGATTTTCTAGTAGACTTAAGGTATGAAGATCCAAATTACTGAAAGATCTGTTATCTGGAAAACCACAGGTCCCAAGCATTCTGGATAAGAGGTCCCATACCTTTAATATCTTTAATAACATCTCAAAAATCACAACATTTGACATCTTACCAGCCCGGAAAGAATCTGTCACCCATGGTGCTTTAATCTGCTCTATATATATATATATATATATATAAAACTGATCTAATATATAAATCCAACCCTCTTGTGTACAAATGTTCGCTAATCTTACCTACCGTCTGTGCCCTTGTATTTTGCTATATAAAGAAAATGCGGCCTAATACTGTATATTTATTATTAATAATAATTGCTTGCATCTCCTGCTTATATAAGAGCAAGAAGAGGCAGTAACTTATGTTTCCTAGTAACACAGTATATGAGGTTTGTATTGTGATTATATATTAAAATATATACAAACTAACACTGGCTTATTGGGTGAAGCAACACTCCTCAGCGCTGACATAGTAACATGCTGAGAGAATAGTCTCTATGCAACATGAGATATAAAAGTGCTACATTGTATCTGTAGAAATATAAATGATATGGTGGTCCCATACCTGCATTGTCTGTGTGTCTGTCCATTCTTATAACCCTTATTTATAAACCGCAGTGACTCCATCACATTGTCTTGTGTAACATAGCACAGTATGGCAGAATTATGCTGAATAAAATGATGTTTTTTTTCCTTTCACTAGTGGATATGTATTTCTCAATATGACTGTGCAGGTGAATAATTCTATAAAGAACAGTAAGATAAAACTCTCTATACAATAATTTAGTGGAGTCCAAGGTATAATGTGAGGAGTCGGGAGGATTTATGTACGGAGTCCGCAGCCCTGGGTTGGTTAATGAATTCTGGGAGGTATAGGAAATTATACAGCATATTGGGTGTCTTAAAATGAGCAGCATATAGGAAACTGTGATCTTTTTATTCAGCCATTATTATACCTACAGATAGAAGCTCATTATTATTATTCCTATTTCTTGGATTGTCCCGAGGCAGCAGGGTCAATGTGCTGGTCCCTTTAGGAGGTAGGGTGGCTTAAAGTGGACCCGTCACCCAGACACAAAAATCTGTATAATAAAAGTCCTCTTCAAATTAAACATGAAAACCAATTTCAAATTTTTATTAAAGCATTCATAGCTGTTTTAAGCTCATTTATAAATATCAGCTGTCAATCAAATATTGTCTGCCCCTCCTCTATGCCTTAGGCAGCCAATCACTTTCCATTCAGCACTTCCTACATGTCACTGCTCCCCACACATTCCCCCAGTTCTCCATTTAATTGTGTAGGACATGGGGATAGACATCAGGTCCCCCATTCTGGTGCACAAACAAGATTGTGAGATGATACAAGACTTAATAACAGTGTCCATATAATGACTCCTGCCTGCTTGTTATAATTATGAATTCCCAGACTGAAGGAAACAAGATTAAAATAATGTATATAGTGTAATTAATGTTCATTTTGCTTGAATAATGTGATAAAATAGGATTTTGAATATTATTTTGGGGTGACGGGTCCACTTTAAAGCTTGACAAAAGCATAGGTATCCACCAGTAACTATCCATATAAAAAAATCTAGCAAGAGAACCATGGACCCAGTCCCTCCTCCAGCTTGCAAAAAAGACAAACTGCAACAGCAGCCCCTGAGCCTGACTGACTGACTGGCCAATCCCTACAGACTACATCCATTGATTGGCTACATTGCAGAAGTCTCAGGACAGATCCCCTTCTTCCACCATGGCATCTTCACCAGAGCCAACTGAGCAGCACTCTGTGATGGAAGGGGCAATACCTGATGGTGGGAAAATGAGGATGCCTTATTGCATTATTGACTGATATGCTCCAAATGTAACCCCTGTGCCCCCACTGATGTTGACCCTCAACAACACCATAAGGCGTCTCCTTATCCTCACTGCACATGGCTGGAAAATCAATAGCACCCTAACACCCTCCCACTCAATTGTGTTCTTAGGGGTACAGTTCAACTAAAGGGCCCAAAAGGTCTTTCTAACACCAAACGAGCCAGAATCCAAGGAAACACCGGGTCCTCCGCAGACTTCACCTCTTCCAAACAACGGCCATTGTGATAACACTGTACTGGTTATAGTATCACTCATTCTGAGCAACTTTTCATGGCCTTCATTTTTTATAGGTATTTGCTTATTTTCTGCAGTGTTGGCTTTGGGGACACAGGAACGGTGGGTATTGCTGGCACCACTGGGGCAGGACACAACAATGGAGATGCTGGTCAGTATTTTGTTGTGTCCTCATGGGGTAGGACTGAAGATTTTTTCCTCACTGGATTCTACACTTTTTAATTACAGTAGAGATCCAGGACCCCTACATTGTTTAGCTGGTCTCCTAGGGTCATCTACCAACTTGTGATTGTCTCTGGGGTTGCTAGGAGTGTGCTTATTACCTCCAAACCACCCAGTCTTATCATACATCCCCCTCACAGGTGGTGAGATGACAGAGGGTAGGGTTGCCACCTGGCCGGTATTTTCCCGGCCTGGCCGGTAATTTTGATGGTTGATCCCAATGTTATTAATAGGAAAAAAGATAAATACACAGGAAGGCCTGTATTTTTTTCAAGAAAAAGTGGCAACCCTAACAGAGGGGAAGCCTGGAAGCTCTACAACACGTCAGTAGTGTATATGGGCTTCTCCCCTACAAGATACCCTTCATCTCAGCACAGGAGGGTCCCTCTCGGGTTCAGAGACAAGCTCAGGGCGAAGACTACCGCTTCTCAGCCGACAAAATTATTTACACGGCTCCGCTTGTGCTCGCTCTCTCCCTTACACGCCTATGTAGCGCATCACTTCCGGGGTTGCACACTTCCAGTCACGTACCTCACTACTCTCCAAGTGCGCTCTGGGAGATTGGTCCACACACAGGAACTGGGTTATACTGCGGGTGCCACTGCAGGCGTACTTCCTCCTTTCTGCTACTGCTGCCCACCTCCAAATCTATTCCTGCTGTTTGTGGAGAAGCTGAGAGGTTTTTATTACTCAAGCTACAGAGGGAACTAAAAGGAGAGAGGGGTGATTCTGTCTTTGAGCCACTAGGCTTACAGGTATTCCTTATCATGTCTGAGGGGGTTTTTGACACTTTTTTTTTTTCCAGGGGGACCACCTCAGTAAAAAACTTAGCATGTACCAAATGCCGCAAACACTTGTCTCCAGGCCATAAAGAACCCCTACATACTAATTGCAAGCACAAGGCTAGTGGTCCAGATCTAACAGATAACGCAATCCCCCCAGGACAATCTAGGGTCTTACTACACCTTCTAATGACCTAGTCCCTCAGTGGGCATCACAGTTGGCAACAGGAATTCCAAGATTAGCCCAATCTTTAGACAAACTCCTATCTCGCCTTAACAGCCCTAAGATCTGAACACGCAAACGGAGGGCATCTCTTTCCCCCTCTGAAGATAATGATAGTGATGACGATTACCGCAACAATTCTCCCCTCCATCCTGACCCAGTCCCAGAGTGATCAGGAGGATGATGAATCTCACACTCATTCATCTGAAATCTAGACTTTCCAAAACTACTGCCTTACCAGTCCCTGATGCATCATCCTTCAAGGAGGACATGGACAAAAATATGGAGGGTTTACTAAGCTCAGCCTTTTCGGCTTCTGGCACTACACTATGGCCAGCTCTCGCCACGGCCTGGGTCAGCATTCAATCATGGTCAAACTCCCTACTTGGGACACCACGCAACAAACTCTCATTGTGGGCTCCTCCAATCAAGGAAGGCAACGACTATATATGCAAAGCATCCCTTGATACAGTACAAGTGATTAGCTGAACTTCCGCTCTAACAGTTGCTGCCAGGCGGTCCCTTTGGCTCAAGTTATGGTCGGCAGATGTGTCCTCAAAAAAGTCCCTTACTTCCATTCGGGCAAACTACTATTTGGGCCAGATCTAGATAAAATCATCAATCAAGCGACGGGCGGCAAGAGCACTCTACTACCACAACCTAGAACTTGCGCTTCCTTTCGCAAAGGGAAGTTTTTTTTTGAGACCCCCCAAAACAAGACCTCTAGAACTTCTCCTCTCCGACAGTCAATCCCTGGAAGAGGCTGCTGGAGTGGTAAATCCAGAGCAGCTTGACAAGGTTGGAAACCCTTTACCAAGACTACAGACAAGACCACTTCAGCATGACGGTCCCACATCCAGCCACGGGCCATAGAAGGGAGACTATGACTTTTCAAAAATTCATGGCTCTGTTTCACCCAGGATCCCTGGGTACACCAAATAGTGTCTCACGGTTATCACCTGGAGTTTTCCTCCATACCACCACAACGTTTCCATATGTCAAGATGTCCTCAAGAGCCAAACCAACGAGACGCATTCAAAGCAGTCATCAATCTGCTTCAAAATGAAGTGATAATACCGGTCCTACCTGAGGAAACATTCAAGGGCTACTTTTCCAACCTTTTCAAAGTACCCAAAAAGGGTGGGTCATTCTGACCAGTTTTGGACCTCAAGGAACTGAATAAGTTTATCCTTCCATGCAGATTCATAATGGAGTCTCTTCATTCTGTTATCACAGCGATGTGACCAGGGGAATTCCTAGTGTCCCTAGACATAAAAGATGCTTATCTGCATGTTCCCATCTTCCCTCCACATCAGAGATTCTTAAGATTTGCTTGCCAAAACGTTCACTATCAATTCACGGCTCTGCCCATCTGTGCCCCGGGTCTTCACGAAGATCATGGCTGCAGTGACAGAAGTGATCAGAAAGAGGGGTATCTGAATCACCCCATATCTGGAGGACCT
Organism: Xenopus borealis; assembly: GCA_024363595.1. NCBI lineage: Eukaryota > Metazoa > Chordata > Amphibia > Anura > Pipidae > Xenopus > Xenopus borealis. The sequence goes on from CM044439.1 coordinate 2,118,028, forward strand.
CCTAATAAAGGCTCCATCGTCCCTGGAGACCCAACAAGCTCTCCAGTTCACAAAGATGACTCTTCAGGACTTAGGGAAGATTTTTCATCTGTTGATACACCATCCTAATTCCCAGTCAGTCAGCAGTCTTCCTCGGGATGAAGTTCCATATATTGGATCAGACGGTATCTCTCCCGCACAAGAAGATCATACATTTACAAGCACTAGTCAGGACTCTGCTTGCGGCTCCGACTCATATGGCCAGGTACTGCATGAAGGTCCTGGGAGTCAGGGTATCCACCATGGAGGCAGTACCCCTTGCCCAGTTCCATCTCGGAAAGCTACAGGGGAACATCCTCTCATCTCGTCTCTCCACCAGCTGATTAGCATATCCAGAAGAACTCGGTTATCGCTAGCTTGGTAGTTGAAGCTAGGCAACCTCACCAAGGGAAGACCAGTCGGAAGTACTCACAACCGACACGAGTCTATTCGGTTGGGGAGAAATCATGGAGGGCAGAACAGCCCAGGGCCTATGGTCAAAAGGGGAAAACAGGCTGTTAATCAACCCACTAGAAATACGAGCAATTTGATCACCTTTGCAGCCTCTTGACACACACTTCAGCTAAATCCAAGTAAGTCTATCCTTCCCACCCTAATTCTATGGGGACAGCTTTGGTAAGTCCCCACCGTTCCTGTGTCCCCCAAGCCGACACTGGAGAAAAGGAGATTTTCTGTACTCGCTGTTAAATCTCTTTCTCGTCAGTCGCTTGGGGGACACAAGACGTCACTCCCTGGATAGGCTGTAGATGCCTAGTCAGATGTGGTTCGGTAAATACGCATTCAGCTATTAAGTTTTAATAAGTTGATGAAACTGAACAGCATCTCCACCTGCTGGGGGGTATAGCTGGCAGGGGAGGAGCTAGTTTTTTATAATTATTGTTGTGTCCTGCCCCAGTGGTACCAACTATACCCACCGTTCCTGTGTCCCTGTCGAGGTCAAAGGAGAGCCAGGACAGACTTCAACTGCAGGGAGACAAGGATCACAATTGCGAGATAGCAGACACGAGACACAAGTTGTATCTATATGTTCTGTTCTACCATATTGGTGGACAGACCGTTTATTTATTGGTCCAGTACATACATAATTAGTCAATGATTATGTTATAAGGTGGTTAGGGTGGTGTCCCTACCATAACCAATTAGAAAAGAGTATTCTCTCTGGAGGCATGAGTAACCGTTTACCTAGTTCTTGTGTACATAAGTGTCCCCTTGAACAGGGCCCAAGCAAACATTGGATGTTTGCTGATGTCTTTTAGGTACTTTCCTGTGTCATACTGACATATGATTATGAACATGTGCTGAGAGATAGATCTTGCAGCGTAAAGTGATATGTGACAATATTAGATATAATATATGAATATTATATAGAGACAACCTTATCAGTCCCCCAAGTGACTGAAAAGAAAGTGATTTAACTGTGAACCTGTTTGAAGATGCAAAGTGCTGTGCGATGCCCCAGATCTGAGAGAAGTATTTACATGGCAGTTGCTCCCAAGAGCTTACTTTCCCTCATTATTGCTTCTCCCAACACAAGACCTTCTTCACCTTCTAGGCAGCTTAAATATGAGGCTTTAGTGGAGCTGTCACGTTGCATTCAATGAGTTTCTACTTAATGTGATAAATGGTAGAATATAAAACATTTCATTAACTCTCTTGTGACTTCAGTTATAATACTTCAAAGACAGCAGCAGTTTCAGATTAAAGGGTAACTATACAGTAGTCTCAAGGGGGAAAACAGGGACAGATGGGATGAAACTCCACCCTCTAGGAGGCAGGACACTTAGATAAAGAAAAAAGGGACGTGCCAGTAATATGGCTTAACCCAACCTAGAACTAAACCATTCAGATTTAAGTGTCCTGCTTCCAAGGAGGATGGACAAAAATCTCAATACATGATTTATCTTGTCAGAAACACAGATGAGGTGTTTACCTGGAACAGGACTACCAGGAGGTGTTCTCTGACTCCATCAGTCTCCTCACCCCACCTCACCACTCCCTACTCCTCAAATTGCAAGCTCCAGGAGGGCACAGGGCAAGGGATAAGCTCTGCCTACAGGATGAGCTTGTTGGGGAACTCAAGTTAACCCTCCTAACAGGGTTCAGTGCAATACAACCCCTGCCTTCTGCTCCAAGCAGAGGTTCAGCAGGTACCTTAAACACTGCTATAATGGCAGAAAGTAAGTCGGGGTACTTTTCCCGAGGGTGGGGGGGGGAGAGCACCACCAAAAGCAGGAGCAACAGTCTGAGACAGTCTCTGTTTAAGAGACAACACAAATCTACAGTATTGTTTTTCTTCTCATGAACAGCTTCTCAACATAGTCCAAGAAGAGTGGAACTCTTGGAATTTTCCAAGTTCTATCCCTTTCCTAGAGACCTGATGGACAAGTGGTCAATGCCTCCGACTGTGGACGCTCCAGTGTCCAGACTGTCTAAATAAACAGCTCTACCTGTCACTAACAAGCGGCTTTTAAGGATCCATCTGACAGACGCCTCGAGGGTTTCCTTAAAGCAGTATATTTATCTGTGGGGTCGACCCTGCACCCAGTACTAGCCTCAGCCTGGATGGCCAGGGCCATCCAGGCATGGGTGGAATCACTTTTCTCTGATATTCAGGACGGTGTTATAGAATCGGTGTGCTCCATAGCAGAGGCGTCGGCCTATCTCTGTGACGCCACCCTTGATATGGCACAAATCACCGCACGAACCTCAGCCATAGCAGTAGCGGCTCGTCGAACACTGTGGCTTAAAAATTGGTCAGCCGACACTAGCTCTAAGAGGTCCTTAACATCGTTCCCATTCAAGGGACAATGACTGTTTGGTGAGGAGCTTAAGAAAATTATCTCTCAGGCCACAGGGGGGAAAAGCACTTTTATTCCCCAGTCAAAGAACAGGTCCTCAACACAGCCCCGGCGAGGAAGATTTTTTCAAGGCCCGTCTAGTCAATTTCCTAGAAGATACAGTCCTCCCAGATGCTCCAACTTTCGCTCTAAGCAAGCCAAGAAGGGACATCCTTCATGGAAGACAAATTCCACAGCAAGACTTCAGCCGATGTCTACTTCAGGCTGATGGGGCATCCCCACTGGGATCGCTGCAGTCAATAGGGGGCAAACTGCTGTAATTCCAGGAGGTCTGCAACTGGCACTCATCAGATGTTTGGGTAAACAAGATCATTTCAGAAGGCCATCACCTTGATTTTTCTTCTCACCCTCCTCGAAAATTCCTCATGTCCAGACTCCCTACCAGCCCAACCAAAGCGCTAGCCTTTCTAGACTGTTTCAACAAGATGTAACAAAGTGGAGTGATCATCCCAGTGCCTCCTTCTGAGACATTCTCAGGGTTCTACTCCAATCAGTTCTTGGTCCCCAAGCGAGACGGCTCTTTCAGACTGGTGTTGGACCTGAAATCCCTCAACAACTACATCAGATTGGTCAAATTCAAAATGGAGAATCTTCGTTCAGTAATACGGGGGATGGAATCAGATCAGTGGAAGATGTCCCTGGACATCAAGGATGCATACCTCCATGTGCCTATCTGGCTGCCTCATCATCAGTTTCTGAGGTTTGCCTTAAAAAATCATCACTACCAATTTGTAGCGCTCCCCTTTGTTCTCTCATCAGCCCCCTGAGTCTTCACAAAGCTGATGGCGGTAACAGCAGTAACACTACGACTCCAGGGCATTTCAGTGACTCCTTACCTAGGCAACCTGCTCCGAAAGGCCAGGATGGAAGACGAGAGCAAACAGGATCTTCAGAGGGCAGTTTGATTGCTACAAGAATTCGGCTGGACCATCAATTGGAACAAGTCCAATTTGATCCCCAGTAACCAGATGACATTTCTCGGTCTCGAGTTTGATGCCCTTTCACAGCGAGTGACCCTGCCATCAGAGAAGCAGGAAAAGATAAAAAATCAGGTGCAGCTATTGCTCCAAACCCACAGACCCACCAATTGTCTATTGATGAAGGTCCTGGGACTGATGGTCTCCTCAATCGAGGCGGTCACCAACATCCTAGCGACATGGAAGGGGGGATCCTTATCGCAGAGAATCTTACTTCTCTCCTCGACAAGGGAGTCTCTCCGCTGGTGGCTCAGGCCAACCAACCTATCCAAGGGACAAGATCAAATAGTGATAACGACAGACGCCAGCCTTCAGGGCTGGGGCGCAAAATGGAACAGTTGGTCCGCACAAGGTCTATGGTCTCCCGGGGAGTCCAAACTCTCAATGAACATTCTGGAACTACGAGCGGTAAAACTATTTCTCAGGCACTGGTCGCACCACCTCCAATGGGTGCAGGGCAACAATTCCACCACCGTCGCATACATCAACAGACAAGGCGGTACCCACAGCAAGGCAGCTTTGGTAGAGGTTCAACAGATACTAAATTGGGCGAAAGCCAGTTCAGTAAGACTATCCACCATTCACATCCCGGGAGTGGACAACACCAGGGTAGACTTCCTCAGCATCTAAGCCTTCCATTGCACGATGGTTGAAAGAAACCATCCAGAAAGCCTATTTATCCAAAGGTATTGGAGCTCACTCTACGAGATCAGTGGGAGCCTCCTGGGCATGGCGTAATAAGGCCTCATTGGGCCAGAACTGCAGAGCGGCTACCCGGTACTCTGTCCATACAGTCACAAAATTCTATTGTTTCGACACGTTTTCCTTAGCCAAAGGTGTTGCACTCAGCTGTGCAATAACATGTCATTATCTCGCTCCCGCCCTGCTTTTGTTGGGGCTGCTTTGTAAAGTACCCATCTGTCCCTGTGTCCCCCTTGAGACGACAGAGAAAACAGGATTATTGATACTCACTGTTAAATCTGTTTCTTTGTAGTCGATAAGGGGGACACAGGGCTTCTCGCCCTTCATTGAGTTGGAGCTATTGATCCACAAGTGAAAAGTGTTTCCAGTTTACCAGTTCTGCAGTTTATTTAGTGGTAGCAGTCTCTTTGGTACAAACTGAATGGTTTAGTTCTAGGTTGGTTAAACCATGTTACTGGCACGCCCCTTTTTTCTTTATCGAAGCGTCCTGCCTCCTAGAGGGTGGAGCTTAACCCCATCTGTCCCTGTGTCCCCCTTGAGACGACCGAGAAACAGATTTAACAGTGAGTATCAAAAATCCTGTTTTTCCTGCTTCAGGAATACACAGTTAATACACTAAGGGGCAGATTTATCAAATTCACATGAATGATTCGAAATTCGATCGAATTTTCAAAAAGATTCGAATTTTTGAAGACCACTTCGACCATCAAATTTTGAAAATTCGATCAAATTGAATGAATATTCGACATATAACTTGCCCTTAAAATCTTTATCCGACTGCCTAGTTCGCCAGATTCAACCTAACGAATTGGATTTAGCTATTATTTGATCGAATAAAAAAATTCGATTGAACGGTTAAAATTGTTCGAATCTTTCGATTGGAATGATTTTATCGATCAAATTATTTTTATTTTGATCGATCGAATTGCGGTAAAATCCTTAGATATTCGAATCGAAGGATTTCAATTCGACCACAATTCGATTGGTCGAATTTGAGGGAAAATTCCTTTATGTTTCCATATTAAAGGTAAAGCCTTCCAATCATGCTTTCAGTTGTTTTTAGATTGTTCCCCAGAAATAAAGACTTTTTTCAATTACTTCCCTTTATTTATTTTTTACTGTTTTTCCAAAATCTAAGTGTAAAGTTGAATGTTGGTGTCTGTGGTGTTAGAGTCTGGGGCAGCTCAGTAATTCAGGTGCAGACTGTAAACTGATACAATTTTGCAACATTTAGTTGATCCATTTCTCAGCAGCAGCATCTCTGGAGTATTAGCAACTATTGTATCAATTCTAACAGCTGCCTGTAATGAAACCCAGAGATTCTGCTCAGCAGGGACTAATACAATTTTGCAACATTTAGTTAATCCATTTCTCAGCAGCATCTCTGGAGTATTAGCAACTATTGTATCAATTCTAACAGCTGCCTGTAATGAAACCCAGAGATTCTGCTCAGCAGGGACTAATACAATTTTGCAACATTTAGTTGATCCATTTCTCAGCAGCAGCATCTCTGGAGTATTAGCAACTATTGTATCAATTCTAACAGCTGCCTGTAATGAAACCCATAGATTCTGCTCAGTAGGGACAAACACATGGATCAACTCGTGGATCAGTTAGACCAGTGGTTCTCAACCTTCCTAATGCTGTGACCCTTTAATACAATTCCTCATGTTGTGGTGACCCCCAACCATAAAATATTTTCATTGCCAGCCCAGAGCGGATTGTTAGGAAAGTACAGAAGACAGTGTGGCTGCATAAATATAGAAATCTGTAGTGCAACTGGCTTCCCTACACTGGTTACTGAACTACAACTCCCAGCACCAACACCCAGAGAGCTACAACCTTGGCCCAGGGCTCGTGGGGAGAGAGATGAACCTGCTCCTGGAACCCCTTAAGCCACCCCTGTGAAAGGGTTGTTTGAACCCCAAAGGGGTCGCAACCCCCAGGTTGAGAACCACTGAGTTAGAGGGTCGCTGACCCCCTCCCACAGCTGCTTTAGGGCTCTTCCAGACGAGCGTCTGAAGCTGCGCTCCCCTGCATTCTGGTTTTATGTGTTCAGCCGCAGGGGGGGTGCAGACGCCTGTCGTAATTTTATTTATATATTGGAAAAATGGTTGTATCTTATTCTCCTATAGTCCTCCATGAAGGTCCTCCAAGGCTATAAGATTCTACTATTAGGGATATATGATCCTCGCCCCACGATGAGTAATTCCCTCTTGGATTTAAATAAATACCTACTCAAGTTCCCCCTGGGCCAGACTTGAACCATTCACATTCACTCAGATATTAACCAGACAGCTTTATTTGAGGTATACATTAATACAGAGTAGTACAATATAGAGTATTAAAGGGCTGGTTCACCTTCAAGTTAACTTTTAGTATGTTATAGAATGGCTAATTGTAAGCAACTTTTCAATTGGTCTTCATTAGTTATTTTTTATAGTTTATAGCTTTCAAATGGGGGTCACTGACCCCATCTAAAAACAAATGCTGTGTGCGGCTACACATGTATTGTTATTGTTACTTTTTATTACTTATTCTATTCAGTCCATCTCCTATTCATATTCCAGGCCCTTATGCAAATCAATGCAGGGTTGCTAGGGTAATTTGGACCCTAGCAACCTGATTGCTGAAATTGCAAACTGGAGAGCTGCGAAATAAAAAGCTAAATAACTCAAAAAACCACAAATAATAAAAAATGAAAACCAATTGCAAATTGTATCAGAATATCACTCTCTACATTATACTAACAGTTAACTCAAAGGTGAACAACCCCTTTAAATAATAGCTCATAGGTCCTGAAAGCTTGTGAGGACATGGAGGGAATAATGGTCAATTCAATCCGTTACATTTTAATAATTTCTCCTTCCATGAGGCTGATCCTGTGGCATCCAATCATCATTCTTGTTTTACCATAACCGTGTCGCTATTTCCATCTTAGGGACAGACTCACAGCCTCGGTACAATAACCAAATAAGTTACATCTACTGGTATCTGTGCTGTCATTTCTGAAACTATATGTATATATATATATTTGAGGTGAACTTCCCCTTGAATCACTATGAGCAGCTTACAGTGCAGCGAGTTGTGGGTTATACAGTTATAATACACAAAAGCCGTAAATATCTTGTAAATTATATCCTTATAAACGGTGAGTTCTGATGTCATCAGTTATAAACGGTGAGTTCTGATGTCATTTCTGTCACATGACTCAGTGAAACTTGTGTATTATAATAAATAAAGTACCCCCAGTTGCAAAATATGAGGATATTAGAAGTTACCTCGGAGTTCCATGGCCTTCGGCCTCATGTTTTTATATGGTCATGAGACTCCTCGGTAACTTATAATATCCTTATATTTTACAAGAGGGGGTACTTTATTCACTATATAACTGACGCTGACGCCCGTGGGATGATGGAGGAATAATGTATTTCTGTCACCTGAGTGTAGCGCTGCGCTATCCACATACTGCATGCCTTGTGCGGCCAATTATTTGACCATGCCCCTTTTTTTGTGGCCACACCCCCAATTACCATGCCCATTTTACAAAATTTGCCAGGTTCTGAAAGTTTGGACACATTTCTGTAGTTTTTATGATTTATTTCAGTTTTTCTTGCCCTTTAAGCTGTGACTCTTCTTCTCCCAACAGACAAAACTGTTACACATGTATCAAGTATCTATTCTGGGCTCTCTGCCAAGAGCAGGTTAAGTTAGAAACATTGTATGGCTTTTGGCTGTGCAGAGAGATCGGGACTTTCCAGTACTAGCCCGGGACAGTGGGTTGAGCTGTTAAAAGCGGGACTGTCCTGCTCAAAGCGGGACACTTGGGAGGTATGATACAAGTCGCTACACTACACCTCTCTGAAACACTTCTATAATAACATTCTGCCATTGCCTTTATACAGGTGATTCACCTTTAAGTGAACTGTTAGTATGTTATAGAACGGCAATTCTAAGCAATGATTCAATTGGTCTTCCTTTTTTTTATTGTTATACTATTCAGACTACTTCCAGCTTTCAAATGGGGGTCACTGACCCCATCTAAAAATGCTACAAATGTATTGTTATTGTTACTTTTTATTCCTCATCTTTCTATTCAGTCCTCTCCTATTCATATTCCAGTCTCTTATTCAAATCAATGCATGGTTGCTAGGGGAATTAGGACCCTAGCAACCAGTTGGCTAAAATTACAAACGGGAGAGCTGCTGAATAAAAAGCTAAATCAATCAAAAACCACAAATAATAAAAAATGAAAACCAATTACAAATTGTCTCAGAATATCCCTCTGTACATCATACTAAGAGTTCATTTAAAGCTGCACAACCCCTTTAATTTATTTGATTAGAGCAGTGTTTATTTTTAATAATAATATTTATAAAATAACAGGTAGGACCACACTGCTACAAACAGCCGCCATTGTTTGTTTCTACCAAGAATTGAACGTCTTGCTCCACTACAAACATGGCCGTTGCCTCCTGGCAGTAGCCATGTTGGTTGAGGAATAGGTTCTGAAGAACTACGCGTCCCAGAATGCACTGCGCACGACTTTGCTTGTCAGGAGAGTGAGTGGGTGTCGGTGATTTGGTGCCGCAGGCCTGGGAGTGGAAGAGACCGAGTCGGTTCGTGTGAGTCCGTATAATCCTGGGAGAGGATGGATAACAGCGGGAAGGAGCGTGAAGCGGTGCAACTCATGGCGGAGGCCGAGAAGAGGGTGAAATCCTCACAGTCATTTCTGAGGGGTTTGTTCGGGTGAGAGAAACAGCGGCGCAGAGGGGAGTGGGAGGGGCGCTTGTAGGGTCGGGAGGGCTCGTTCTGCGGCCTCTTACTGACATCTCCCTTATATCTCCCTCACATCTCTCTTATATCTCCCTCACATCTCTCTTATATCTC
>CM044439.1:2139548-2157753 GCA_024363595.1 Xenopus borealis
TAAGTCATATTTAGTAGCTGTATGTACAGAATGTCTCAATGTCTTGAATATATTGATAATAGTTTGAGTGCAAAGGACCCTTGTATATGTATAACTACCATGCATGTTTTTAGCTGCAGGAAATGCGTTTTGCCAGGCTGCCAGACTCCACATGCAACTGCAGAGCAAACACGATGCAGCCACCAGTTTTGTAGATGCCGGAAACGCATACAAGAAAGCAGATCCTCAAGGTGGGAATTCTATTGGTGTCTGTGATGCTGGATTCTGGGTGGCTTAGCTAAGTCCTTGGGGTGCAGTAGTGTAACTAGACATTACTGGGCCCCACATCAGATAATTTTTCAGGCCCCCAAAATGTTTATTGGTTGACTTGTTTTACATTATTTATTGAAACTGTATATGAATTAGGGCCTCATAGGGCCCCTATACCTCCTAGGTCTCCCCAGCAGCCGCAGGGTCTGCTTCCTCTGTAGTTACACCCCTGTAGGGGTGGCATTACAGACATACTGTATGGATTAATTCTAGTTACTTATTGCTTGTTATGTGTCTTGCTCTGCAAACAACAGTCTTGGTAACTTTAATTCTCAATTAAAGGAAATGCCAACCCCAAAAATAAGTTTTAAACTCCCCATGAGATGCCAGCTGGGGCGGGGCCTGATGTAACTGGGTGTGTAACCAGCTCATAAACATTCAGTCATTAAAGGAGAACTAAAGTGCAACAAAGAAATAGGCTAGAAATGCTACACATTATGTTTTGGCTTCTTTATTAGCCCTATAGCAGTGAAGATCTGTCTCTCTGAATTTGCCCTCCGTAACAGCACATGCTACAAATATAATGTAAATAAGTCATTACTTTTCATTCACATGTTCAGCAGTCGGTGCAGTGTGCATTAGAATGATGAGCCCCCGAGCAGCAACTTCTATGCCAAAAATATCTTTATTTTCTGCTTGATCATTTACCCACTACACCCACTACACTTCTGAACTGCAGCCCAGAGCCCACTGAGCATGTGCAGAGTCGCTGACACTCATAAGATGGCTACCAATGAATTAAAGGGGGTTGTTCACCTTTAAATGAACTTTTTTGGTGTAATGTAGGTAGTGATATTGTGAGACAATTTGCAATTGGTTTTCGTTTTATTTTTTATTTGTGGTTTTTGAGTTATTTAGTTTTTTATTCAGCAGCTCTCCAGTTTGTTTGTTTGTCTGGTTACTACAGACTAAAATACCCTAGCAACCATGCACTGATTTGAATAAGAGACTTGATTATGAACAGGAGAGGCCTGAATAGAAAAAATGAGTAGCAATAACATTCTATAACGTACTAATAGTTAACTTAAAGCTGAACTGCCCCTAATGTTCCTCTTCCAAAAAAATAGATAATCCTTCCTTTTGGAGTATAAGAAACAGTTTCCAGGTGGTTCTTTTGCTTTAGAGTCTGAGGTTTATTGGTGGTGCAATTAATGAAAGTGCTGGAAGTTAAGATTTTGTTATTGTCTTTCCTAAACGCATCAGAGGCCATCAACTGCTTAAATGCAGCCGTCGATATATACACAGACATGGTAAGGAACTAGTTCATGTGTTCAACTGATTGTACTTGTTGTGTATGTTGTACATTGTGTGTGGGAGAGAGAGAAGCCCCAGTACTGTACATTATACTGAGTCGCTGTTTTATTCAATTCTGTCAGTACATGAAGTGCTCTCAAACCTATTACACCTAGTGGGACAGTTATTTCTCATATACAGGTATGGGACCTGTTATCCAGAATGGACCTTGGATTTTCCAGATTACAGATCTTCCCATAATTTGGATCTCCATACCTCAAGTCTATTAGAAAATGATATAAACATGAGGCTGGTTTTGCTTCCAATAAGGATTAATTATATCTTAGTTGGGATCAAGTACAATCTACTGTTTTATTATTACAGGTATGGGACCTGTTATCCAGAATGCTCAGGACCTGGGGTGTTCTGGATAAAAGATCTTTCCATAATTTGGATCTTCATACCTTAAGTCTACTAGAAAATCATATAAACATGAAATAAAGCCAATAGGCTGGTTTTGCTTCCAATAAGGATTAATTATATCTTCGTTGGGATCAAGTACAAGCTACTGTTTTATTATTACACAATTTTAAAAAATCTGGATTATTTGTATAAAATGGAGTCTATGGGAGACGGCCTTTCTGTAATTCGGAGCTTTTTGGATAGCTGGTTTCTGGATAGCAGATCCCATGGCTGTACCAGTGAAATCTATGGAACCTTTAAACTGACTAGATCCATAACAATCCCAATATAGGGCCAGGTCCAGCCCATGGACCTCCTGTTGGACAGCCCTGAGTACATGTATGAGGAGCTGTTGTCCATGCCTTAGTAAGGGTTGCGTTGAAATTGTCATTATATGCACAGGCCATGAAATATTGACATCCCACAATTAAAAACCTTTTCTACAAATCAGACGCATCGAGTCTGCTCTCCGCTCAAAGCCTTTACATTTACACAAATGAGAAACAGAATCTAAAGGAAGAATCAGATTCCTGTCTTGCCGCTAGGGATTGTGGGAGCCAGGCTGCGGGTTGATTGGATTGATATTCATTGTTTTGTTATCTAAATGTGAGTGTTTGTGTGTCACAGGGAAGGTTTACAATTGCTGCAAAGCATCACATCACCATCGCAGAGATCTATGAGACTGAACTGGTGGATATTGAGAAGGTGAGATTTACATGTGTACTGTAACACTGAAGGTCATTTAGGTTAACTACTTTTATGTACATTTTAAAGCAAAACATTCCTTCCTTTTCATTCAATATTATTATTTATATATTCATATTTTATCTCCTAGGCAATTGCACATTATGAACAGTCTGCAGATTATTACAAGGGAGAAGAATCAAACAGGCAAGCTTCTGGAATATCTCTTCTCACTACCTGTCCCTGTCTTTATCCTTCACTTATAAAGCACAACATATTCCACTGCATGACAGGGACTTATTACACTTTAGTCCCTCACCCAGTTGTGCTCACAATCTATAGTCTCTTTCACATTCACACAACCACACTATGGCCAGTCACCTTTAAGTGATCTGTTAGTATGATGTAGAGAGGGATATTTGGAGGCAATTTGTGTTTGGTTTTCAGCGTTTTATTCATAAAATAACCTCCTTACACATATTAAACACTCTCTGCTCAAGGTCTCTAGTATTGAAGCAAGTTTTGTTACATCACAGGGTCACACTAAGAACTCTGGGACCATTCAATGCTGTTTATTCTTATAGGTCTAATGCTGGACATTGTATAGGCACTTAGTATGCAACATACCATGGCCAGGATTTAGGGTCAAAACTGATAAATATATGCAGAGAATTCCAGGCATAAACAGATCTGGTGCTAGAGCCATTGGTTAGAGACCATAATATTTACAGTGTTGGGATCACCAATAGAACTCTTTTATATTTTGTTTTCTGATGCTTCTGTTGAAATGTTTGTTTCTGTTTGTTTTATTTCAGTTCTGCTAACAAGTGTCTGCTGAAAGTGGCGGCTTATGCTGCTCAACTGGAACAGTACCAGAAAGCCATCGAGATTTATGAACAGGTCAGTGCTTCGCTATGCTACTTGTATATATGGTATAATAGATGGTATGTGTTTGGTATAATATATGGTATAGGGATGCACCGAATACACTATTTTGGATTCGGCCGAACCCCGAATCTATTGCAAAGGATTCGGCCGAATACCGAACCGAATCCGAACCCTAATCTGCATATGCAAATTAGCAAGGGGGAGGGTAAAAGCGTAAAAAAAATTTAACTCGCTTGTTTTGTGAAGAAAAGTCGCATGGTTTTTCGGATTCGGTTCGGCCAGGCACAAGGATTCGGCCGAATCCGAATCCTGCTGAAAATGGCCGAATACCGAACCGAATCCTGGATTCAGTGCATTTCTAATATGTTATAGTATATGGTGACTTTAAAAGCAGTAAAACATGAACACTCATTTTATTTTCCAATTGTGGAAAGATTTGTTCCAAGTTGAAAATTATTTATAGCAAAATATGAACTTTTGATTTTAATTAATTTGCAAGCATGACAAAATAATTCAAATATATATATATATTATACCTCCCAGCTGTCCCTTTTTTGGAGGGACACTCCCTCTTTTGACACCTCAAGGTGCAGTCCCTCATTAGTACTGGAAAGTCCCTCTTTTCTCTGCAATGAACAGCCAGAAAAACTAATTGGCTTTTGAGTGTCCAGAACAGCTAACCATGTAACCATTTAGAGATAAGAAAATAATTAATTGTAACAGTTTAGATATGGAGAAATCATTTAAAACTTTCATAACCTGCCGAATTTTGTAAAATGAACATGGCATTTAGGGGGTGTGGCCACAAAAATGGACATGGTCAAAAAATGTTGCCTTTCTACGTGCGAAATTTTTTTTTTTGTCCCTCTTTTTACTTCCAAAATGTTGGGAGGTATAAAATAGATATATATGTCCCACTAGTAAATAAATATAATATTTTTTAAATTATTTATTATCATATGTAGCAATGCTGGGACTTAAAGAGGGGGAGGAGGTTAGCGCCTGAGGGATTGAATTCCCCTTTAATAGTTTCATTTTTATTGAGCAGTTAGTCTGTGTAGATCATCTAGCGAATAATCTGAAACCATACAGGTATGGGATCTGTTATCCAGAATGCTCAGAATCTGAGGTCTTCTGGAAAAGGGGTCTCTCTGCAATGTGGATGTCAATGCCTTAAAGGAAAATTCAGCCCAAACCTAAAAAAAACCCCAACCCTACCTAGACCCCCCCCCCCCCAGCCTACCTGGTACCCAGGGCTAATGCCTCTAACCTTTTACCTCTCAGTGCAGATTCTGAGTTCACAGCAGCCATCTTCTTGTCTCCAGTAATCTTCAGCAGCAGAGTTTCTGCTCATGCGCAGTTGGAGTCATATTCCGGTCCCAAACAACTGCACATATGCCACGAAAATGTAGGTAAAATGTATGTGACTTTTGGCGCATGTGCAGTTGTTCGGGTTTCTGGATAATGGATCCTATACTTGTTTTGCACATTTAATATTAGATTGTTCTTGTTTCTATTAGAATATTCCAGTTTGTTTCTGAAATTGTCTGAAATTGCCATGTTTCTCAGATTGGTGCAAGTACAATGGATAATCCTTTACTGAAATACAGCGCTAAAGAATATTTTTTCAAGGCTGCCCTGTGTCACTTCATTGTGGATGAATTAAATGCCAAGGTGAGTAAAGTGTATTTCTCTTGTCCTTTACTTGTAGTAACTCTGCATATATGTTTGCCTGTAACATTACTCACTTAGTAGTTACTTCTGCCTCATTTGTCTCACTGGATCTCAGACACGTTATGTGTCTCGTTTATATTACAACTGATTCTTGTTATTATCAGTCCTTCCATGCTTGACTGTTATGTATAAACTATAATGGGCCTCATATTCTATATAGATAATATAGTGAATAAAGAACCCCCTGTTGTCAAATAAAAGAACACCGGGTGCTTTTATTCATGTCATGGAAATCTGAGCTATCATTTTTTTTATATAATTTTTTTAATACCCACATTGTTACATAGTTAAATTGGGTTGAAAAAAGACCGAGTCCATCAAGTTCAACCCCTCCAAATTAAAAACCCAGCATATATACACACATATTTTATACCAGGAGAGACTTTATTCTCATACACAAGTTTCAGTAAGTCTTGTGATCCATCACTAAACACCAATTATAACTGATGACATCACTATGCTCTTTGTACATGGATTTAATCTGCAGGGAATTCAGGGCTCTTGTGTAAATAAGTAAAAAAAACACAAATAATAAATGAAAACCAATTGCAAATTCTCTCAGAATATCAGTCTGTACATCATAGTAATAGTTAAAGGTGAACAACCACCTTTAAATGGCAGATGATGTAAGGACATTTCTAAGGAGAAGAGTTAGTTTAGGAAAACTCGCTATTCTTCAAGATAACCAAGACTATTGAAATATTTCTGAACAAGATACAGGACCTAAAAGTAAATGTCATTTTGGTGATTTACACTTCTCTCTAATTTGTTCTTTAATGGTCATTTTACATATTAAAGGGGTTGTTCACCTTTGAGTTAACTTTTAGTATAATGTAGAGAGAGATATTCTGAGACAATTTGCAATTGGTTTTTATTTTTTATTATTTGTGGTTTTTGAGTTATTTGCCTTTTCATTCAGCAGCTCTCCAGTTTGCGGTGTTAGCAATCTGGTTGCTAGGGTCCAAATTACCCTAGCAACCATCCATTGATTTTAATGAGAATATGGAATATTAATAGGGGAAAGTTGGAACAGAAAGATGAGTAATAAATAGTAGCGATAACAATAAATATGTAGCTTTCGAGAGGATTTGTTTTAGAGGGGGTCAGTGACTCCCTTTTGAAAGCTAGAAAGAGTCAGGAGAAAAAGGCAAATAATTAATAAACTATAAAAAAATAAATAATGAAGACCAATTGAAAAGTTGCTTAGAATTTGCCATTTTATAACATACTAAAAGTTAACTTGAACCACCCCTTTAATGCAGATGTGCAAAAGATCACAGAAGTAGTGCTGTAGGCAAGAGCAAGTAATGCAGAGCAGCGCAGAACACAATAAAATAAAAAAAAGCCGAAACCTATAAAAAAAAATCCCACTACTAGAAACGCAGTTAAATCACCAACATGAAATGAAGTCATTATACAGTGTGGCTAACGTTAACATTTATGAATTAAGATGTGTTCTAACGTGTGTGTATATAAAGTATATACATATATATAGAACAAGCAGAGGATGAACTAGATCTAACTTTCCTCTGTCTCACAGCTCGCTCTGGAGAAGTATGAAGAAATGTTTCCTGCATTTACGGATTCAAGAGAGTGCAAGTTATTAAAGGTAAAGTAATAGTTCAGAATTCTGCAGAATCTGCATGCTTTTACATGTTTGATGTGTATTTTACACTATATTTCACAATATATCAACCCCCGGCACAGGATGATGGTTCTACTTAAAGGGATACTGTCATGGGAAAAAACATTTTTTTCAAAATGCATCAGTTAATAGTGCTGTTCCAGAAGAATTCTGCACTGCAATCCATTTCACAAAAGAGCAAACAGATATTTTTTATATTTAATTTTGAAATCTGACATGGGGCTAGACATTTTGTCAATTTCCCAGCTGCCCCAAGTCATGTGACTTGTGCTCTGATAAACTTCAATCACTCTTTACTGCTGTACTGCAAGTCTGAGTGATATCACCCCTCCCTTTCCCCCTCCAGCAGCCTAACAACAGAACAATGGGAAGGTAACTAGATAACAGCTTCCTAACACAAGATAACAGCTGCCTGGTAGATCTAAGAACAACACTCAATAGTAAAACCCATGTCCCACTGAGTACTATTCAGTTACATTGAGAAGGAAAAACAACAGCCTGCCAGAAAGCAGTTCCCTCCTAAAGTGCTGGCACAAGTCACATGACCAGGGGCAGCTGGGAAATTGACAATATGTCTAGCCCCATGTCAGATTTCAAAACTGAATATAAAAAAATCTGTTTGCTCTTTTGAGAAATGGATTTCAGTGCAGAATTCTACTGGATCAGCACTATTAACTGATGCATTAAAAAAAAAAAAAACATGTTTTCCCATGACAGTTTCCCTTTAATGGGAAGACATCACTTCAGAATTAAGAACCATTATAAGGATTAACTAGTATAATCATTGACATGATCACTTAGTGAGGCAAAGGGAGATCTCCTTACCATTCAGTCATTTTATGAGATTCATGCAGATTCTCTGCAATTTTACATTTCACTATGCGCTTCCCTCTCTTGTCCGTAATAAGCTTTTGTATTCTGCCCTTCTCTCAACTCCAGACAGGAGGAGGATCAGGCTACACATTTGTGATATTAGCGGTGTAAAAGTGCTAATATCATATCCAATGTGCAATGTTTCATAGTGATGACAGTGTTTATGTTTTTTCTTGCATGTCTGTTGCTAATGGAGCATTCTCTTAGTGTGGGAGTCTATGGAACAGGCGACTGTGTAACCCTTGCTGTGCCAGCACTTTCTTATCTCTCAGATCTGACAGATGCTAAAATGCCACTACACCAGCACCCCAGTATTTTTATGTAGGAGCTGTACAGCATGCGGCATGTTATGGGTTAAGCTGCCAGAGCTGCTGGAGATTTTGCAACTAATTTACTCACATAACTGCTAAATTACACCTTTGTCAGTATCAGGCTCAGACACATTGGGAAATGAAAGTAATAATGGGGCAACTGCACCTCAACATTTAATTTATAGCATCTCCTAATTGTTGTCTGTTAGTGGACTCTCTGGTGTTGTTTCATGAGTCAGAATGAGCAGTACAGAGAACAGAAAGGGACAGACACACTGCTGGAAGTAGCAATGACATCAATTCATTATCATTCCAGTCGTTTATTTAATGTGAACAGGGAAGTTCAGGGGTCGTTCCCTAAACCACAGCATGAAAAGCTGCTCAATTAAATTTAATTTGCATTTAATGTGTAAGTTGCTGAGGAATGAGCAGATAAAGGACAATGGAATGCTGTATGTATTAATATTAATGCAACGCAGAGAAATTCCCTCATTATTCCAGAACTAATGATTTTACTTTTGCACAATTGTACAGAAATTGCTGGAGGCTCATGAAGAACAAAACATTGATGCCTACACTGAAGCTGTAAGTGACACATTAGATTGCTGTATAGTGTATGTGAGTGACAGTTGCACATTTAATCTTACCTATCTTATAAATAGATTTATTGGTGTAAATGTGCTCAGGGTGTTTCTCTTAGCACTCATGCAGCTGACTCTGTTAGTTGTATTTGACATATTTGCAGTTTTACACTGCTGACACCAGATATTTGACATATTTGCAGTTTTACACTGCTGACACCAGACCTTATGGAACAGATTTACTAAGGGTCAAATTTGAGGGTTAAATAAACCCTAGAATTCGACCATCGAATTTAAAGGGCATTAAAATCCTTTGAATATGGAATTTGAAGGATTTTACTGCAATTCAATCGAATAGTAAATATTCGATCGAACGATACAATAGTTCGAATCAAACGATTCGAACAATTTTAACCATTCCATCATTTTTTTATTCGATCAAAAATAGTTAAAAGCAATTCGGTAGGTTTAATCTGGCGAACTAGGCAGTCGAATAAAAAAATTAAAGGGCAAGTAATAATCAAATAGAATTTTATTGGAATTATTTTCAAAATTCGATGGTCGAAGTGATCTTCAAAAATATCCAAAAGTTCGAATTTGAATCTTTTTGAAAGTTCGATCGAATTTCGAATCATTCATGTGAATTTGATCAATCTGCCCCTATGTGTCACCTGTGTTAACTTACGGTGGCCATATAGAGGACCTTCTGGACTAAGTTGGCAGCTTATTGGCCAGTTTATGGGCAGGTTTAAAAATCTTACGAGGACAAGGACCACGTTGACTTGTTAATTTGGTTCTCATCATGACGTCATGCGTTTGGCTCGAGAGTCAGACAATTGGATCAGGTTGACTCAGCTGAAGATGTGCAAATAAGGAAAGATCTCCCTGTGTCTGATGACCCTGCTAAACAAGCAGATCTTACATGTACGGCCACCTGTAGGGTTGCTAAAAGCCTGATATTGGCAGTCTAAAACTGCACTTAATTCAGAAATCACAGATGATAGAAAATTCATGTCCACAACAAAAGTGCTTAGAGAAACAGTCTATGTTTATGTTTTCATAAAATAATACTTTTGGGTTTATATCTCCTTTAAAACCGCCATTTCTATTGATTACTTCTCCTTTCTGTTCAGGTGAAGGAATTTGATTCGATATCACGCTTGGATCAGTGGCTCACGACTATGTTGCTCCGTATAAAGAAATCCATTCAGGGAGATGGAGACGGGGACCTCAAATGAACAGGAGGGTGAAGCGCTGGAATATCTACCAACATTCTCCCCATTTTTATTTTTTTAATTAATTTATTTTGCAGACGTCTCTTCAGTGCCAGTGAAGTGAATAAGATGACAGTGAGTAGAGACGAGAGGGGTATCAGACGCTGAAGGGATTTACTTTATTATTTACATTATATTTCTTTGTATAATTGTGTCAGAACAGGAATTCACATAGGGGCTGGAAAGTGACAGAAAAGGCTTCCACACAAATATATATATTAATATATAAATATATAGAATATTATCACAGGCCTCTGTATACCAAGGGGAGACTATGGGTGCATGAGGGGCAGTGCAGGCCGGGAGCCCATAGTTCTAGGGCCACAACCTGAATAAGCTTTGCTGTAAGTCACTCAGTGCCAGAAAGAAAGGATGTCTCTGTAAACGCTCACTTGCACCCGCACTGTAAAGGGCAGCCCTGGGCATCTACATGTACAGCCTGTGTGTCTCTCTGCTAGGAGTGTGCGTGTGGATGGAGGCTGCAGGTGGAGCCTTGTATTTTACTGTCTTAGGTGGGTGTCAGATCAGGGCTTCCTTGAGAATGGGTGCTCTGTGCTTGATGTGCTGCCTGCACTAGGTGTAGTAGGGCAAATTCTGCCCATTAGTCTGTGTGTGTGACGATTGGGCCCTACTTTAATCAACGATCCCTGTAGTGCAGACAATAATGGGTTTGTTGTCTGGCCCTCCTGCAGTTTCTTGCATTTACGTTAAAAAGGAAGTCTCTCACATGCGGAACAGGAAATGCATTCCCCTATACAAGCAGAATAATAATATATGCCAAGTTATAATATAATAACATGATTTTCTTCCATAAATACTAACTTTTTATTTTAAGTCAGCCCCCAGCCACATTGAAAGGAATTTGTTTAACCTAAAAAAAATGAGTTCAAATAAATGCGGCATTTCTAGAATAAATTTCAAACTTAGATAAGTGTTACAATAGTGAATTTCCTTGGCACAAGCAGAAAGGGTTGCGACGGGCTGAATTTCAATCTGATTTCTGGGAATATTCAAATCAGAAAGTTTATTAAACAAGATCTAGTTCTATACACATTAAATCTGTCCCAGAGCAGGTAATAGACACTCCTATCTATGGAATATATATATATACACACGTAAGGGTAACTAAACTGACATTAGGGTATTGAGTAGCGTCTTTATTATTTCTCTGCTCACGGAATGACCTGACTCTTTGATTTTGTGAACAATGACTTCTTTCCTGTGGTTCTTTTTATTATTCAACTGATCTGAAAACAGTATTTTTGCACACTTGTGGAGATATGCATACTAACTTACTGTCAGCGTTATGTGTCTGTAGTGTCTGTGTTGTGTAACATTGTGTTAGACTGTGTCGTGTAACGGATGGCATGTGTGTGTCGGCAATCTATGGTCAATGTGCTGCTGCTGCTGCGGATTTCACACTATATAACAATCTGTCTTCCCTGTTAATGTGTAGAAATAGTTCTCCTACATAGACCGTGAGACCCAGCAGGAAACACGTATGTTTTTTTGTGTGAACATGTTCATTTAATAAAGTGACAATATGGAAGAGATTTGCTTTTGTTTCACTGAATAATTTCTACTTTGTCCAAAATGTTTCCTCCGAAGTTTCAATTTCCATAATAAATATTTATGATCCGCCCCAGGGGCCCACTGGGATCGCTGTCCAGAGAGCCCCTCCGGCATCCCCGCCAGCCCCTTACTGATGCACCGCACGCACAAGAAGGTGCTCTCTGCGCAACACCATTTTTTTCAATATGGCGAGAGGGGGTCTGGCCTGGTGGGGGCCCTTGACGGTCAGGGCCCACCAGGTTTTTTCCGGGTGTCCCGCCAGGCCACTCTGACACTGACTGACCCTGAAACTGCAAAATGCAAACTCTATATAATGTTGCTCATGTTGAAGGAATGTTACATCTTCTAGGCAAAAGGAGCCCCCCTATAAGATATATTGGATGTAACAATGAATATCTGACACCCAACTGCTGCATGTAGAGAGACATGATGTCTGGTGAGTTTAATAGAGTGAGCTCTAATACATTGGTCCCACAATTTGACCGCCGTTCTCCTGCATTATGATTAGATTGTTGGGCCTGTGGGCCTACGATCAGATCAGCCCCATATCTCCTAGTTCAATGTGGGCATATCGGGGAGTGATCCGCTCTTTGGCAACATTGCCAAACGTAGTGGCTCTCCTTGTGTATGGCCAGCTTTAGTCAGGGGAGATGCCACTTTAAAGGGCAAGGAAAGTGTAAAATAGAATAAGGGTAGAAATGGTGTATTTTGTATACTAAACATAAACATGAACTTACTGCACCACAAGCCTAATCAAACAAATGATTTATACAAAGTTGGCCACAGGGGGCTGTCATCTTGTAACTTTGTTATACATCTTTGTCTGACACTGGCACTGCACATGCTCAGTATGGTCTGTGCTGCTTAGGGATCGTCATAAATGATCAAAAAACAAAGCTGAGTTCTGCATGGCTGGTAAGTAAGGCAGGGGCTCTCCCTGCTGTTCATAAGTATGATTGTTTCTCTGCCAGAAGTTAGGGACCGTCTGACAATTTCTATCCCTAACAGTAAATGAAGGGAGAATTTCACTGCATACAGTCAGGTTTCTTATAAAAATTGTACATATTTTTTAATAAAAGTATATTGGAGATAGATTTCTTTTTCATTAAAGAAAGTAAAAATAGGATTTTATTTCTTTGCCTTTCCTTGCCCTTTAAGCAAACTTAATTTCATTCTGGGATTGGCCAAAACCAAACAGTTTTTTTTTCTGGAGAGTGAGAGTGCAGTTATACACAGTGTGTATCTCTCTCTATATATATATAAAAGTTATTAGCTTTATTCCATATAGATAATTAATCAATGATTAATTATTTATATGGAATAAAGCTAATAATTTTTTTAAAAAATCCCAGGAGTGCGCTGACTAAAATCTATCTTTTGTGAATCTTCCCTGATGGCTGCACCCGGGTAAATATCACATTTTCAGTGCAACATTGATTATCCTCAGGAGTGCGGATCTTCACTGAACAATTTCTATATATATATATATATTATTATTAGAGGTACTTGTGCCAAGAGCAGTGGCTCCAGGTTTCACACAACAGTCTGAATCAGTTGCTGCAGCATTTGTACCTAAATATTTGCAGAAATTACACCAACTCCACTTTTGATTCACAACAAAGTGCAGTTACACTCCTTTCATGTTGATACATAATCCCACCCCCTCCTGAAGACCATAATTATGCTGGCCTTATAATATAAACAGTAAAATACAGTGCATTGTGGGTAAAAATGGTGACGCAAAATGGCACTTTACCCTTTCAGTGGCAAATAAGCCTTTATGCCTTATTCTAGTAGTTTTCTCTGCAGGACATTTTTGTTGGTTAACTTTGTCAAAAAAGACATGTACAGGTATGGGACCTGTTATCCAGAATGCACAATATCAGGGGTTTTCCAGATAACAGGTCTTTCTGTAATTTGGATCTTCATACCTTAAGTCTACTAGAAAATCATATAAACATGAAATAAAGCCAATAAGCTGGTTTTGCTTCCAATAAGGATTAATTATATCTTAGTTGGGATCAAGTACAAGCTACTGTTTTATTATTACACAGAAAGTCAATCATTTGGATTATTTGGATAAAATGGAGTCTATGGGAGACTGTTTCCAGATCCCAAACCTGTTCTACTCTTTAATTCTTTTCTAATTTCCAGAAGCTCACAGAGAGCACAGATACAGTGTAGAATCCATGTGCCCAGTCTCTATGTATGTGCCCAACTTATTCAGCTGAATGGGGTGCCCGGGTGCTTATGGAGGGTAGTAGGGCAGACATTGGAATCACTGCCCAACAATTTTGTTCCTCCCAGTGATTTTACCTTTACTTGTCCTTTTTATACAGTATCTATAAAGTATATATACCCAGTGTTTAATGTTAATAAAATAATTTGAAATAGACTGGAACAGAAATTTATTTATGCAGGAAATTGATAAAAGAAATCAAAGCCGGTCTGCAAATAATTTCTGTGTTTTCAGTTGTAGGACCAGAAGAAATAGCAGTTGCATTGGGAATGGTGGAAGGAGCAGAACTAGTGGAGATTCACGACAGTCTGAATGGCTTCTCCCTGCGCATGAAGAACAGTCAGGTGGTTGAGGGTCGTAGCAATGAAGACTTCCTGAGGTAGAACCGAGCAGTCCGACTTGCAGCCAATCACAGAGGTGGAGCTGTTTTCTGGCAACAAATCAATTGCTCCAGGAACCACAGTCAAATTGTGATAATGGCCGTTCTCTGAGTAAGTTCCTTTCTCTGCTCCAGGGTTGGGCAAGTCCTCGGAACCTTCCTCAGTCTGCTCACATTTCTGTCCTTCCTCCTTAGAGTCCAGAACTACCAGGAACGACTTCCACGGCGTGTTTTTGTCATGGATCTGAAACAAACACGTCAATCACAATAAATACCCAGACAACAAAGCTGTTATTACTCGTGTGCTGCAGTAAGTAGTGGTCTCAAGCCTTTCCATACAGACAGACAGACAGCCAGAGCTGCAGCGCCACTTTTTAGGCAACTAAAGCTTTTCCTGGTCTGCTTGTTTAAATTAAAGGGATACTGTTGTTTTTCAAAACACACAAGTTAATAGTGCTGCTCCAGCAGAATTCTGCACTGAGATCCAGAAATGAGCAAACACATTTTTTACTATTGAAATTTGGCATATTGTCAGTTTCCCAGGTGATGTGACTCTTTACTGCTGTGCTGCAAATTGGAGTGACATCACCCCTACCTTCCCCAGCAGCCTAACAACATAACAATGGGAGATAAGCGGATAGCCGCTCCCTAACACCCTCTGTTGAATTATTTGCTTGCATTGCTAAAAGTGTTTCTAACCCCACCTGGTGGTAGACATGAAAGCAGGAAAACACTGTATGAAACACTGTATCAGACACCATATGAAATGCCCTATGAGATGCCGTATCAGACGCCGTATGAAACGCCTTATTAGACACCGTATCAGACGCCATATGAAACACCGTATCTGACGCCGTATGAGATGCCGTATCAGACGCAGTATCAGACACCGTATGAAACGCCTTATCAGACACCGTATGAAACGCCTTATCAGACACCGTATGAAACGCCTTATCAGACACCGTATGAAACGCCTTATCAGACACCGTATCAGACGCCGTATCTCAAAGCTCAGGATTGGGCACAACGTACTGAGCTGGATAACTTGTCTATTAAGCAATACGGTATAGAGTTGTATACGAGGAATATTCAGCTTAGAGGTCTGGGAGCAATAAATCCTTTTTAGGAATAAAAGGAAAGTTGCTACCATGTCAGATTTAGATTTTCTCAGGATATATATGGCCACTGGATATCTTATAGTACATAATGAAATACGTGTAGTAGAAATATACTGGGGATGCACCTCGGCCAAACCGAATCCAAACCCTAATTTGCATATGCAAATTATGTGTGGGAAGGGGAAAACATTTGTTACTTCCTTGTTTTGTGCCAAAAAGTCATGTGATTTCCCTCCCTGACCCTAATTTGCATATGCAGATTAGGATTCAGTTCAGACAGGCAGAAGGATTCGGCCTAATCCTGCTAAAAAAGGCTGAATCCTGGCCGAATCCGTAACCGAATCCTGGATTCAGTGCATCCCTAAATTATACACACTCCCTGGCAGCGGCAGCAGCAGCAGGAAAAAGAAGTCTAGTGTATACGTCTCTTACTGAAGTGTGTCTGCGGAGAGTGGACTGGTCAGTGAATGTGCGGTGACAAGCGTTGCACATAAACGGTTTCTCTCCCGTGTGGATCCGGTGATGTCGCTGTAACGCATTCAGTTGGGTGAATTGTTTCCCGCACTGGTCACAGCAATATGGACGTTCTCCTAAAAGCAAAAGTGACAAATCTCACTGAATATTAACAAACATAATATTATTATACAGCCACCGTTTGTTATCAATACATTTTCCTTGTAAATAAAGAGAACTCTGCTTTTGTCTAAATATAATTTATTATTGATTTATCACTGACACGGTCTGCAGCACGTTACTGAGATTATACAGGACTTGTATCAGCCCCTGCCCTGGTGGAGGTCTATCCCTTTATATAACCTGAAATTATACTTGTGAGTGGGAAATGCCATTGAATATATATGTTGCAATTTATTGAATTGAATTTATTGAATTGAATTTATATGTTGCAATTTATTGAATTGAATTTATTGAATTGAATTTATATGTTGCAATTTATTGAATTGAATTTATATGTTGCAATTTATTGAATTGAATTTATATGTTGCAATATGTTGCATTGAATATATATGTTGCAATTTTCCAATTTTAGTGTCTAATAATAGAGCAGCGTGAATAGATCATTTATGCAGAGTCCATTATAAGGATGTTGCTGAATACTCTACAGTAGGGTTGTCCAACTGGCCACCCCCTTATGTGGCCCCCTAACTACCTGCTGTGTTTGCTTATTATGTGTAAACTTTAAATGGTATCACTACAGAGATTAATTGGCCCCTGCATTGTATAAACCTCAAATTCAGACTAATCCCCTGTATTGTTCACACCTGTAACACCTCTATTATTCACACCTGAGACCCAGACTGAAACTGCCACATTGTTCACCTGTTCACACTTTATATAAAATGCTAATGGGGCACCAGCACTGTCACTGTATGTAGTACATCTTACACTGGTCCTGATGGGTTTCTCTGTCTCCTGCTCTGTTCTGCCTCCCCTATGCTCCCTGTGTGCCACATACATACTCTGCCTGTGTGTGGGACATACTCTGCCTGTGTGTGGGACATACTCTGCCTGTGTGTGGGACATACTCTGCCTGTGTGTGGGACATACTCTGCCTGTGTGTGGGACATACTCTGCCTGTGTGTGGGACATACTCTGCCTGTGTGTGGGACATACTCTGCCTGTGTGTGGGACATACTCTGCCTGTGTGTGGGACATACTCTGCCTGTGTGTGGGACATACTCTGCCTGTGGAACATAAGCCTGGTATTTGTTCTGGGGGTTTGTTAACATTTGAAAATAAATTATTGTTAGGGCCCCTAAGGTGTTTAATCATGTGCTGGGGGTGCTGTGTTATCCACAGGGGAATTGGAGGCAGATGGATTTAAGGGTATGTCTTAATATGAAAACCTTTGTCACATATGAGTGATAGGTGATATCCCTGTAGTGAGCACTAACCATTTGCTTTTTTGTTGTGTTACCACAATTAGTGTGGGCATAGTCTTGTGGTGACATGGGTGTGGATTAAAAACAGGGCTTCCATTATTGGCCCTCCACTATGTAGGCCAAGAAAATGTTGTCCCTCAGTAACACAGAAGTTGGACAGCGCTGATCTATAGGATGAACATGTAACACTGACACATCCCTAACTTTACACTGGAGAAATGAAGGTTGTGTGCCTGAGGAACAGTGAGTGGAAGGTCTTCATTTACTGACTATACGTAACTTGTTTATCTTTGGGCAAAAGAGCTGCTAAAATATGGCAGACTAATAGTTATACTCGTTCTACTCATTACGCGGATATCTATAAGTTCAGTCTTAAGGAATAAAGTGCAAGTGTGAACTTCCCCAGATCCGACACAGGAATAACTATAATTCCAGGCAGAGTACAATATCAGAGCTCCAGACCCCTCAGTGTAATACAAACCCCTTTGTATTTTATTACCTGTGTGGACCTTAATGTGCTGATAAAGGGAATTCCTTTGTGCAAATGTTCTGCAGCAGAAATCACATTTAAATGGTTTGGAGCCGGTGTGGATACGATTGTGATGCTTTAAATATTCTTTGGAAGCAAAACTCTTCCCGCAGGTCTCACACATGAAAGGCTTTTCTCCTAAAATACAAAGAAAAAAAAAATTTATGGGAGGCCAAAAAAAGGATTTCCGATTGCTGAAAGTTTTCCCATTAGCATTTCATTGGGAGACAATCACCATCAGTTGGCAATATTGTAATGTATAAAGGCTGGAGTGAGTGGATGTGGAACAGAACACTACTTCCTGGTTTTCAGCTCTCTTGCTTTACACTGATTGGTTACCAGGCAGTGACCAATCAGAGACTTGAGGGGTCACATGGGACATAACTGTTGCTTTTGAATGTGAGCTGAATCTAAGGATCAATTACAAACTCACTGAACAGTTATGTCCCATGTGGCCCCCCTAATAGTCACTG
>CM044439.1:2186161-2193661 GCA_024363595.1 Xenopus borealis
CAGGGATATAGAAGCTCATAGTACAAGTTGATCCAGGGACTGGTCCCATTGTATCTTGGATTTAGGAAGGAATTTTCCCCCCTCTGAGGCAAATTGGAGAGGCTTCAGATGGGGTTTTTTCCTTCCTCTGGATCAACTAGCAGTTAGGCAGGTTAAATGTAGGTTGAACTTGATGGACATGTGTCTTTTTTTAACCTACCTTACTATATTACTACATTACCAGGCTAAATTCTATATATTCTATATTTCAGTAAGGAGCATTGTAGTTATAAAACGCCCTTTCGCTCCAATTCCCTTATAAAAACCTGTGTCTTGTTCTCATTGTTATAAGATATTGACCGCTCCCGGGTAGAAGTAACATTTGATATATTCACTTGTTCTAATGAAGCAGAACCGTTGCAGTCGTAACCAAATCAATGTGGCTGAAGATAAATGAAGCGGTGCGGGAAAATCTCTGTGGATTCGTGAATGAGTTTCCAAAGAGGCGCTGCAGCCGACAATAAGCCCCGAGGTTACAATCCATTAGATTTATATCAATTCACCTGCTGCTCGTTTCTGAGCAAACTATTCCTGACCTTGTGCTGATCATGTCCATAATGGAACTATTTACGGCTATTTCTCCCCGATTCCCCCTTCCCCAGTGCCAAAGGCAAATCAACAGTCTGAATTGAGGCAACGAATATCCCAAGAATTCCCTGACACATTCTATTATTCCAGGAAAATAAAAAGAACTCAAGTGGCCAATGTTTAATGAGATAATTAGAAGAATTAGAAGAAACCATCGGTTCGGTTAGACACAGGTCTGTTACATAGAGAAATATTGTGTAGTTATCAGGTAAATGGGACAAAGTTCTGTGTTTTGACTTATAGAAACAGCTATAAATAATTATATTGTAAAATTGCAGCTTCTAATGGTGAGATTTATTTTTCCGGACTGGATAATGTTAGTTGTTTTGTCTTCAGACAAATCTCTTGTGACATTTATACTTCTCAAATGTGAGATGTGTCTCGTGAAACTCCCAGCGCCGCGTCCCAGGCTTCTATCAATGTCACAATCCATTTGGGCTGAGAAATACTGAAAGATCCGCTTTGGTTTTTCCTTACAGGACACAATGACTTTTTCACATTAGTTGAGTTGAGATTCCAATCACAGAGGTGATACTGGTTATTAGCCCAGCTGTAGAATTCTTCACGGTTATAGTTTTATTTACTCATTGTTATATAATAATACATAATCAATTCTATGATCCTCACTAGAGATAACTGGCTCTAAAAAAAAATGACCAAATTGCAATAAATTGCACAAATTCCGATCCCACAGAGCAACTATTTTTATGATTGCAACATCGTTACTGGGATGTGAGTTTTTAAAGCAACAGAGAAGATCAAATATATCCTTTTATAAATGGAGGGTGCTGAACTGAGGGTTTGGGGAAGAATACATTAATATTGGTGTTGGCTAAACTATTTCATTCGTTAGTAGTAAGGGTCGTAAATTCACGTTCGCTGACATTGGATAGAACTAAACTGAATAGAAATAGATGATTGGGAAACAAGGGGAAGCTGTAAACAACAGCTTTGTGTTTGCAAAAATCATGAATAACTGTCCTTGGTATATAATATAAACAGTATCATCTCTTACATCTCTGCATTTGTGCTTAGTGGTGGGTCCTAAGATTTGAAAATATTCCTCTCCAAGCTGGGAGCTGGTGCAGTTCAGGTGCTCCTATGTGAAGTCAGTAGGAGCAAGTCCTTCAGCTACTGAGGGTCTCTTCATTGGTTTATTTGGCGGAACCCCCCTGCAGGTGTCAGGAGTGAACATCTCACACAAGGGGAGTTGGCCGGCTTTGAGGAGGCATCAAGCCAACATGTGCAGGACACAAGCTGAGAGCAGCAACCAGTGTAAGGGTGAAGACACATGGAGCTGATAGTAGCAGCTATGGCAATGAAATACCATGAAATATCAGGTCATAGACAATACTGAGAATTGCCTCTGCTAAAGCACACATATTGTCTAATCAGTATTGGGTATCCATAATAAGTTGCTGCTGCTCGTAGCTCTGTGTGTCTTCACCCTAACACAGAAGACAAAGACTGTTACAAGTAAAAGCCCCAGTTTACATAAAAGAAAATGAGATTTTCTCATCCCTCTCTCCCCTTTCTAGAAACCAGTTGTCCTCCAACATCTGAGATCATTGAGTCAATGTCATCTGCCGCCAACCAGGTATTATAATAAATTACTCACATAGGTGATAGCCCAACCTGACCAGGAATGAGCCCAACACTTTGTTTGTTTGCAGCTTCTGAATCAACAAGGGCCTACAGCCCATTCACAGGCCTTTCCAATTTGCTATACCATGTCTTTATATAGTGAAAGAAGGAGCGCCATTTTGGCTATGCATAGACTCTAGTAACTGGAACTTGGTAATAAAACATATATTTATAGTATTCCTACTTTTCAAAACTAACTCTGGAAGAATGAGTCTGCTCAATGGACTATATTTTAGTAGGTTAGAGAAAACAAAAAGTTCATTTTAATTCACACAGGTTTACAATGGTAAAAAGAATCAACTTGTGGGAATGACTATGTTCATTGTTCCTGATCATATACCAAAATGTCAAGACCAAAATGCTTATGATCTCTTGCTCCCTGAAGAGCGGCTCTCCCAGCACTAGCAAACATCTGGACCTCTCATGGAAACTTCCACAAGTCCACAGGGACCTTCTCCCACTTCTAAACAGTAGTCATGTGTCGTCAGTGAGGGAAGCAGGTATGATCCTAATTATCAATAAGAAAAATGATTTCAACCTGGAAACTATAGACACGTGCACTAAGGGTCCTATTTATCAGTATCCAGCTGTGATAGTTTTCCCTTTTTTTAATTCTACTGGAATTTTATTCATATAATGTATTAAGCATTCATGCCTGAAATTAGAAACAGATGGGAAAATAGCATCAGAAATTTTTTTTGAGCAAATAATGCATGTGAAAAAATTACTTGTAAATATGGTTCCTCTAGCTTTGCTGATTGGTGGAACTCTCTTCTATTGTTCGAGCCTTGTGTCAAGACTTCTGTCCTATCCTTTATCTGCTCTCTTTATCCTGCTCTGCTTCTCATTCACACACCCCACTAATGACTGAACCTCTCCCAGTTGGCTCTCTGACTAACTGCCTGTTCAGTTGAGGGGTTAGCTACATGATACCCTTCTTCTAGAGCTTTCTACACCTTACTCTTTGTAAACCACAATAGGCACAACCAACCAGGGTCAGACTGGGCCATGTGGGTCCCACCAGGACTGCAACAGAAGATCTGTCTTCCAGGAGCTCAGCATCCAACCTAGGCTCCCCACCCCCTCTCCTCCTTCTTTGCCGCTATCAGATCCCCTACTATAATCCTATAATCTCAGGTCATTATCTCTTTACCAATTAGAAGTCTTTCTTGGACCTCCAGCCTTCATACAAGATAAAATCATGCCCGTCTTTCATTTTGGACTTCAGTTTGACCTGGGGATTCCCGAGCAGAGCTGAGATATGACATGTTGTTTTCTTTGCATTTGGAGATTGTGTAATTTAAAGGCTACTTTCCAATTTCACGCTTTCTCTTTCCCACATTTACTAGGACCAAGGTCACTTCCTTTATGAATTAGCTCATTAAAAACAACTCGCTACAATAGGTAGAACATGTACTGTTTAATTAAATGTATTGCATCATTTAGGGAATTCCATGTGTTTCCTGGTTATGGTGTTTAATAGGTCTAATACCGAATGACCTTTTCATGTTACATCACAGTAATGTCCTGATCAACAAGCAACTCCTTCTTCTCCCCCTCAAATATACACACAGAGTGAGCTGATCTGCAAATATCATTTACTTCCATATGCGTATCCTCAGCTAGAAATGTAATTGTTATAATTCCTCGGCTTTTTCTCTTGTCATGCTTCCCAGAGAATTGTGCCTGCTCATACATTTAATATTTTATATGTAGATTCAGTCTGACTTACACTCTCGCAGATTTATTGATTGTTGGAGGCTGCTGTACATTTATTTGAACTTTCAGAAGTTTTACTTTTTGCTTTTTCTAACACTACATTTTAATAGTGGGTATATCAGTGGAATGGGTAATTGGGGCAGTGATAAAATAACAATTCCAGATGCAGCTAGTTGTCTTTTTCTATATGGAAATCTTTTTGGTTGAGGCCTTTGCACAAGAAGAAACATCTTAGAACATTAAAACTTGCCTTTTCCTATTTACCCCAGGATCCCCAGCCCTAGAAACCTGAAGACATATTCTAGATATCAGTTTTAAAATTCTAGAGATCAGTTTTAAAATTCTAGAGATCAGATTTAAAAAGACCAAGGTGGAAGGCTCTGGACAAATCTGCTCTTGACTAGGGCCAACCAAAACTGTATGTTGATTTTAGGAATAATAACATAAGTAAGAAACTTAGGGTCCGAACTCTAACAATAGCCTATGAGACTGAGACCCTGATAGCAACACTCTTGCCTGTAAAGCCAATTATTTGGGATTTTTATAATCTACAATTTTAAGACGATGCAGAGTATTAACATCTTCCACAACAGAGCCACTAGACCTGGGTTAGTAGGCAAAGTAGGAAAAGCTACTTGAGTTTGGTGTTGGAGGCAACCATTATATGATCCCTGCAGGGAAGACATAGGCAGAAGTTACGTTTGGGGATATGGCAGGTGAAGACCTAGAATAGTTTTGCTTTGTGTATATTTGTATTTAGGGCAGAGGTTCCCATACAATGTGGCTGATCCACCTCTGAGGACCCAAAGCAGTAGTCAGGGGATACATCATCAGGACTCTGCTCTAATACAGAGGGATCCTTCTATCCTAAATGTTGTACCTCCTCTGTGTAGGGTTTTTTGGGTATAGGTTAGACCAGTGATCCCCAACCAGTAGCTCGTGAGTAACATGTTGCTCTCCAACCCCTTGGATGTTGCTCCCAGTGGCCTCAAAGCAGGAGCTTATTTTTGAATTCCAGGCTTAGAGGCAAGTTTTGGTTGTATAAAAAACAGATGTCCTGCCAAACATTCTCTCCTGTAGCTGCCAGTCCATATAGGGGCTACCATTAGCCAATCAGAGCTCTTATTTGTCATCTACATGGACTTTTTCATGCTTGTGTTGCTCTTCAACTCTT
Source organism: Xenopus borealis (assembly GCA_024363595.1). NCBI lineage: Eukaryota > Metazoa > Chordata > Amphibia > Anura > Pipidae > Xenopus > Xenopus borealis. The sequence goes on from CM044439.1 coordinate 2,191,326, forward strand.
TTTTACATTTAAATGTGGCTCACGAGCAAAAAAGGTTGGGGACCCCTGGGTTAGAGGGTTGTGATTGGCTGTGTGTGAAGGAGGTCTCTTGTTTAAGTATTCTGATATGGAGGAAGTCAGTATTTCTGGCCAAGGTTAAGACCTACTCCAATTTATATATGTAACCCTTCTCATGGCAGTATTGGCACGGCTCATAATGTTTTTTTGTAATAGGTATCTTTTTGGTGCGAATAAAGACATTTTAAATAAAAGAATCTAACCTATATTAAAAACGTTATTTTATACAGTCTTTATGAAAATGAATATATTGTCTTCTTGCTGAAATAAATGGTAGAATGTAAGAATTGCTGATTGGAGGGTCGTTCCTATGCCCGCACCTTCTGCCACTTACAGTAAGTAAAACAATGCATTTCATATCAGTAATTCGTTTTCTGGATTTAGTATGAATTCACGTAACTGGCTGGTGAATTGTTTAGCAAATATATGTCAGTAACCCCCTGATCTCATGCACAGTAACTTAGTAACCCCCCCCCAGACTGTCCCCAGTGGGCTCACATGTTGTTACCAAGGTTACAGGAATGTGTTTGCACTTTGCTTATTATGTGGGTTTCGCACGGACCAAGCGAATGAAAGAAATGTGTTTGTCAGTACAGTTGATTAAGAAACAAAATATTTCAAATGTTTTCCTTAATGGAGCCTGGAAATGGACTGGAAATTGGCGAATGTTAATAAAAACGTCCCCATTCTTGTCATATCAAATAATACGCCGTGTCGGGGATAAATGCGAAACTGATTTGCTTGTTATGATCGTTACACATGCGGCTCTGCAGATTAACTCAAATAACTCAGCCAAACTCCATCTCCAGCTCAACCTGCCTGAAAATAACACATTCCCTGCCAAATGTTCATGGACGATATTCCAGTAAAGTATTCCCAATATATGGAATTAAATGAAACCTACCAACTTATTGCTATGAGACCCCTATGATGAGATGGTCTGGTTTCTGTACGGTTACCCGGGAGATGAAGGCTAAGGCCAATTGTTCCTTGCCCAACATTGGTCTATTTCCAGATCGTTCCTGAATGTGCTTCAACTTTTATATCTGTTCTTTGACCCTTGCCTGTCCCTAACTACTGCTTGTTTACTGCCTGTCCCGACCTTTGCCTGATCATTCACTCGGATCCTGACTTTGACTCCTGATTGTGACTGTACTGCCTGATTTAGTTTCAACCTTGGCCTGACCCTCGATTACGTTCCCTGTTCTCCATTCTTCCAGTTCCCCACAGAATGGTCAAATGGGGTTAAAAACTTGAAACACAGAATGAAATCGCCAGGGCTCCGCGTAGCCCACATTTTTGAGTTGACCAGCTGCTAGAAAAAATAAAACCTTATTATAGTTAGATTATATATATATATATATAAAAAAAAGTAGTGATATAGTTAGATTAGTTAAATTTAGGGGCAGATTTACAAAATTCACATAAATGATTCGAAGTTCGATCGAATTTTTAAAAAAGATTCAAATTCGAATTTTCAAATGTTTTTGAAGATCACTTCGACCAGTGAATTTTGTAAATTTGATTGAATCGAATGATTCGAATAAAATTTCCTTCGACTATTCGACTGCCGAAGTACTTCCCCTTTAAATTTTTACTTGACCACCTAGTTCGCCAGATCAAAGCTACCGATTTGGGTTTCATTATTTTTGATCGAATAAAAAAAAATTTGATTGATCAATAAAATCGTTCGAATATTTCCTATTCGATCGTTTGACCAATCGAAATGCGGTAAAATCTTTACTTCCCTACCTATTCACATGGTTGAATTTTTTTCAATTCAAAATTGGACCAATAGTAAATCTGCCCCTTAAAATTAGGATCCTTGTGTACAAATTGTAGCCAATTATTGCTCCTATCTGCAGCCCAGGCCATTATTTCTATGCAGATTCGAGTTGCCCTGGAACTGTATCTAATGCTTGAGGTTTGATTTGTTTGGTTTCCCCCTAAGTTGCACAAAAATTGCTGGAGCAGAAAGTATTAATGGGAAATGTATAAATAACCAGGGACTGGCCTAAATACACATAAATAATTGTAAATATAGTATAGTGCTCATGCATAAATATTTCCTACTGTTTGTATATTAGGAAAAAGTTTAATCTCCATTTTAGTTTTTAAAACATTCTAAAACATACAGTATAAATATATATAGAGTTCCCCCACGGGGCAGATTTTGCAGTGACCTTTCTATAATAAACCATCGCCATGTCACTTACTCTATGTTGCACAGAATTTAAAGGGAAACTGTCATGGGAAAAATGTTTTTTTTTTTATGCATC
>CM044439.1:2198661-2201161 GCA_024363595.1 Xenopus borealis
GTTGTATAAACAGATTTTTAAAAAAAACAACAGTTTATAATCTCTGCTTTTTCTCTGCTCTCATCAATCAATTAATCTCTCTCTCCAACCAAGGCCCTTCTTGCTTCATTTTTTACTATCTACATAATTAAATACATAATTAAAAATTAACTTCTTTTTGCAATGCCCATTTCATTCTCTATTTTAGATTTCTTTAATGGCCTCTTTGTACCTAAAAAAAAGTAATTCTGTATTATTAGTTTTTACCATATTTTACCAGAGAATCTTTCCTAGTAGATTCATGAACGACCTGAAATAAAACATAGCATATTTACAAACTGCTCGTTCTTTCTGAGTTGGAGACCCCATTTCTCCAGTCAGTGTCTGGATTGAAGTGAACCCAATAGAACAACTTGACCTAGTTGTGAAGTCCCTACCAATTGTGATAATAGTTGTGCTTCATTTCACTTTACTGGATGACTTGTAGGATAATTGTCCTAATAACCTTAAGTCCAGCTAAAATAAATCTGCACCTATGGCCCCCAGTGCTATCCTTGGCTATTTCTTTAGTGTTTGACTTTAATTCTGTCTTTACATGAAGACAGCTTCCTCCAATATTTTAGGTCTGAGATATTGTACCCATCAAAATGCTTAGTCTAGTTACATGTTTCATCGGGTCTGATTAATACTATAAATCCTAATTTTATATGAATATATATGCAAGAACGGCAGCACTCCAAGGATATAGACAAAAAATATATTTGAAGTGAACAAAGTGTTCATTTGATCCAGATTAAATAAACCCTTTTTCCACTTCAAATATACTTTTGTCTAAATCCTTGGAGTGCTGCCGTTCTTGTATATATATATATATATATATACTCCTATTACTTTTGGACTAGCACCCGGGTCATTAATAGATCTTAGGGTGTGCGCTCCTTTTGCATGTCTTCATATATGTATATGTAATGTATATACAGTAAAATCTATCCCTCCCAAGATTAAGTATAGCAGCAACTCCAGATTCTACTGACCTTTTAAAGATGTAATTATTTGCACCAATTATAAGTCTTGGGTTTTCCCTTTATTTGCTTGGTTTAATCAGAATTTTGCATTAGTGCTTTATACAGTACAAGACTGTAAAGACTGGCTCTCTGTAAAGACGAGGTTTAGTGGATTATGTTTATTTCATTTCACTAGACAAGAGATTGTGCTCACAAAACCTCACTTATACCAAACTGGACACTTGTACAAGATACAGAACTTCTGGCTATTAACACTCCAATTCTCAGCTGCTTTCTTCTTGGCTTTTAAGTCATTGACCAACACATGACCCAAATCTGAAGAGAAATATATGGCACCTCCCCAGCTGGAATAGCTACAAGGTAGGAGCTGAGAGGTTTCACAACATTAGTATGTTTATTCTATTACACAAATTGATGTTATGGCACAAGGGGGGGTTAATAATGTGGTATCTCAGTATGTTCAAATTGCTTAGTCCTGGGGGATTTTGTATTGGACTGTAAGGGGGGATTGGGACAGTAGGTAGAAACTGGTTTAACGACTATTTGTGTGTTATCAATCATTCTTTTATAATTCATGAGTTCATATGTTACTTAAGGTCAACCCCCCACTTACACTCCTGCTTTACTACAGTACTCATGTGTATAGGTGTGTATATTTGAAGTATTGAAGGTACTTGTCTCTAAACAAACTCCTTGTTTTTGTGTCTTTTTGGCCAAGCTCTAATACAACCACCCACTAAAGCACTAAAGACTTGTGTCTATGTGTCTACACAACTACACACAGATGTCATTGTATTGGCAAGTGTAAAGGTGGCCGCACATGGGTAGATAAAGCTGATGATACTAGTTGTTTAGACCAATTTGACAGCTTATCCGTCCGTGTATGGGGCTTCTGACGGGTCTTCCCGATCGATATCTGGCCACGATATTTATTGGGAAGGTTTGATTTTCTCCCAAACGACCTGTCGGAGCCCATTGCCCTTGTTGTAATCTGATTGTTTGGCCATAGAGCTGGACGTTCGGATTACCCTCGATATAGCTCTGCCTTTAGTGGCATATTGGGGAAAGAGCGGATCTTTGACTCTATGGCCAGTTTTAGGCAAGTGGTGGACATTATGTAATCCCCCACTCTAACCATTTTCAGCCTCCAATTTGTACACAAGCATTAGCTCAATTATATTAATTTAATACATTGGACGCAATTGTGCCAAGCAAGAATATGCTCGTGAGCACAATGATGCTGGAATTGTGAGAAAAAACATTGGATTAGGGGTAATAAACACAGAAAAGTTTGCCCTAAATTGCGCTTGTGGTTATGAATTAGCTCTTTGATCATTGATGGAGCAATGGCGTAATTAGTGTGTGTTGGGCACCCCAGCCAAATAATTCTTCTACGGCAATCCCTACCCACTCCCCCACCTAATCCCCACCCTATTTTACCTAATCCACTCCCCACCAACTCATTCCCATCCCCCACCCTTTCTGTTGTCTCCCTG
>CM044439.1:2206730-2218387 GCA_024363595.1 Xenopus borealis
AACACACACAATGTAACACACACAATGTAACACACACACACAATGTAACACACACAATGTCACTGAGGGATGAGTTAGTAACAATGGGAGATCACATGTGCAGAACAAAGTAAGAAATTCCACTAATGGAAGAAGTAAAATGTGATGAGATCTCACTGGTAGAACCTGGAACCATCAAATGATGTCATGTCTCTTCTTTATTTCTAACTGCTTCAATGTCACATTTAACCCTTATACGAGGGGGTTCCTTAACCTGGTTCTGTCTGGGGGGGCTCAATTAGGTTAGAGAATTAGTCTATTCTGTACATTCATCTAATCTCTTTCTTTCATGTGTAGGTGGAAATGTCACTGTATTCAGAGAGATTGTGATGATCCACCTCAAACAACTGGTTAATGATCGACAGACTAGGGCCTCTGATACAGGTACAGGATCCTTTATCCAGAAACCCATTATACAAAAAGCTCTTTTTCATGTGCAGTGGCCCTGCCTCTCTCTCCCAATAACAATGTATGGTGGGCCCTTGAGATTAGGCCCGAGTCTACAGTCTTCCCATCCCTATAGCAGGCAATATAATATGATTAAAGCTAAAGAGACCTCACAATGTCTGTCATTTAGCAGTGACGCCATGATGAGAAACACCAACACGCCACTTTCATGGATGTATCACGGAATGTATCACGGGATGTATCACGGAATGTATCATGGAACGTATCATGGAACGTATCATGGAATGTATCACGGAATGTATCATGGAATGTATCATGGAATGTATCATGGGATGTATCATGGAATGTATCATGGAATGTATCATGGAACGTATCATGGAACGTATCATGGAACGTATCATGGAATGTATCACGGGATGTATCATGATGAATATTCTTTCAATGGAACCTATGAGCGTCTGAATATTGTCTGATTCTCTGGGGTAAATGTATCAAAGAGTGAAGTTCCGCCACTAGAGGGAAATCCCGCCGCTCTCCATTCATTTCTATGGGATTTTTAAAGGCGTATTCACCAAAGGGTGAACTTTAACTTCCCCCATTGATAAATAAGCCTTGCAAAATCCCATAGAAATGAATGGAGAGTGGCGGAATTTCACTCTAGTGGAGGAACTTCACTCTTTGATGAATCTACCCCAAAGAGTGAAGTTAAGAGTGAAGTTCCGCCATTACAGGGAAATTCCACCGCTCTCCATTCATTTCTAAGGGATTTTTAATGGCGTATTTCACTTCACCCATTGATAAATAAGCCTTGCAAAATCCCATAGAAATGAATGGAGAGCGGCGGAATTTCCCTCTAGTGGCGGAAATTCACTCTTTGATAAATTTACCCCTCTCTATATCTAAAATTCATTTCATATAAAGCTCTGCTCAATACAATCAGCCCCACAACACAAATGTGACAAAGAAATGCAATAAGTCGTTTTTCTGTCCGTGAGAAATGCAAGGATTGAGTTTAGCGAGAGATTTAATTATAATTCCAACATTAAATCCTCCAGTTTGAGTTGGTACAAGAAATATGTGACAATAGCGGAGGCAGATTAGGAACTGAATGAGAGTCTTTAGGGAACCAGGAGTGTTTTGTGCCATTGGTTATTACTCGGCAGACGCACGGCTTTCATTAGTCACAATGTGAATTAATCACATATCACTCACCCAGGGACGTGAAAACAACTGATTCTTATTAGAAAGATCATGTGTTTTATAGAAGGAAATCTGAGCGGCCCCCACATTTATAACCATGTCCCTCGTGAATTTCATGTGCCCCATAAAAAATACCTCCCAATGGTCTTGTTGTTCTACGGGACAGTCCCGATCTTGACAGCTCTGCCCGCAGCCTCAGTTTTACTACTAAAATCCCAGAGTTTCTCTTCGATCTCCTGCAGTGACACCATAAAAAAGTTACAAAGTTTCTGAAATTACATTAAGGGGCAGATTTACTAAATTCACATAAATTCACATGAGGGATTTGAATATTTGATCGAATTTTCAAAAAGATTCGAATTCGAATTTCAAATATGCAAATTAGGCAAATTCTACCAAATTCGACATAGAATATTCTAATTCGAATGATTTGAATATTCTAATTTAATTTTATTTGAATATTGGAAAATTCTATGGTCGAATACTTCCCATTTAAATTTGATCACCTACTTCGCCAGATTAAACCTACCGAAATGGGGATCATTCCCTAAGATCGAATAAGAAAAATTAGATCGATCGCTAAAAATCGTTCAAATATTCGATTCGAATATTCGATCGATCAATCGAATTTTCCCTATTCGATCATTCGAATTGCGCTAAAAAAATTTGAATTCAAAAATTGAATTAAAATTTTTTTAACTCCCCACTATTCCCTTGGTCGAATTTAGAATTTTCTTTTCATTCGAAATTCGACCAATAGTAAATCTGCCCCTAAATAAGAGGCTTTTGGCAGAGAGCCCAGAATACTCAGCCCCTGCACTGAGATGCAATTGTAACTAATAAGATAAACAATAGTGATGGGCAAATTTATTCGCCTAGCTCAAATTCGCAGCAAAATCCCGTAAAAATTCACCAGAGAAAATTCGCCGGGCATCAATTTTTCGATTTTCACGAATTTTTCATGAAAATCACTAAATTTAAGTGAAAACGTTCTAAATTCATGAATTTTTTGTGAAAACATTAGAAATTCACAAATTTATAGTGAAAACATTCAAAATTCACGAATTTATAGTGAAAACTTTCAAAATTCACGAATTTTGTGAAATTGCTTGAAATTCACGAATTTATAGTGAAGTAGTTCAAATTTCACGATTTTTTGGTGAAAACTGGTAAATTTCACAAATTTTTCGTGAACTTTCCGATTTCGCCATTTTCGCGAACTTTTCCCTATTTCGGCGAAGCAAAACGCCCCAGATTCGCCCATCACTAATAAACAAGTCTCTTGGGAGAACTGAGACTCACAGCTTAAAGGACAATTTCACATTCATTAGCAAAATTGTAATAACACATAAAACCTGACCCTAAAACCCCCAGAATTGTGTTCAGACTTTCATAAAAATGTAGTAAAATGGACATGGTAATTAGGGGGTGTGGTCACGAACATGGGCGTGGCCAAAAATGTCACCATGCTATGCGCAGCACAACTTTCTGTCCCCCGTTTCAATTTTCCAATGTTGGGAGTTTTACATAAAATCACTTCTCTAAAATACACAAATCATATTTGTTTTAGTAAAGTTCTGATGTTGTGACAAATTAATGATTTTGGCAAATGAAAATTTCCCTAATTAGAGTAAATGTCATGGGACTCCATCATCATCATCACAGAGATTTTTCTGTTTTGTTTACAAGGAATTTCCCAAAAAATGGAATTCATATTTAAGAGCTTGTTTTACCTTTTGATCCTGTGTTTGATCATGTGATAAAGAATTGTTCATTGAATCCCACACTGTGAATCACTGGGATTGAAACGCATTGAAAACTATTTGTTTTGCAGCACATTTATTTACGTAACAAAAACACAACCAAGTTACTCAAGAAACTCAAGAGAAACCAAGGACAAAGCTATAGGGAGTGATTAAACTTTAATAGCGTAGAGCTGCCTTAAAGGACAAGGAAAGGTAAACAAATAAAATCCCATTTTTACTCTAATAAAAAAGAAATCTATCTCCGATATACTTTAATTTAAAAATGTGTACCGTTTTTTTTATAAGAAACCTGACTGTATGCAGTGAAATTCTCCCTTCATTTAGTTCTGTGGATAGGAATTGTCTGACGGTCCCTAACTTCTGGCAGGGAAACAATCACTTATGAACAGCAGGGGGAGCCCCTCCCTTACTTACCAGCCATGCAGAACTCAAGCAGCTTTGTTTTTTGATCATTTTTGACGATCCCTAAGCTTAGCCCAGACCACACTGAGCATGTGCACAGTCTTGGTCTTGCAAAGATGTATAACAAAGTTACAAGATGATAGCCCCCTGTGGCCAACTTTGTATAAATCATTTGTTTGATTAGGCTTGTGGTGCAGTAAGTTCATGTTTATGTTTAGTATACAAAATACACCATTTCTACCCTTATTCTATTTTACACTTTACTTGCCCTTTAATGACCTTAACTGAGAGGGGGAAACTGAAATGAATTCATTTTAAAATCCAAGTTACCTAAAAGGATTTGTGTATGGTTTGTTATTTGAAAATAGCTCTAGTGAAGGTGAACTGTCCCTTTAATTTAAAAGCACATTATATATAAAATACAATTGAGATCAGACAAATGTAATCTACTGTATGAATAGTATCTAATGAAATTACATTCTTTTATTATGGTGTATTACTCATTAAAAATATTCCTTAGAAGGGGCAGATTTATTTTTTTTTACAATTTTTATGTTTTAGAAAAATCTGAAATGGTTTAATCTCAAGCTTTTTAAGTTGAGGGAAAAAAATATTGCAGCGAAAAATCTCATTTCTATGGTATCTTGGCCGGTTTAGGTGATGAGACTCTTTATTTCTTTATGAATTTGATAAAGTGCAGTAAAAACCAGTAAGGGTCCGGGGGATTTGGTCAGGGCCCCCTTAGCACATCAAATATGCAATTGTGTTGTGGCAGTTCTACTTTTAAAGCAACAACATTTTTTAGTCCAATTAAATCAAAAAGTTATATACAGCGGTCACATCCCAGGAACCTCCAGTCCAAGGGTTATCCATCGTTTAGTGGGTAAATCAAGCATAAAATCGTGAGGGACCTCTTGTTGAAGTGAAATAGTAGCCCAATGACTATTAGACATTAGCTTAACACGTTTCATGCCTAGGTGGCCACTTACTCACAGCCTATGAGTATGTTCTCACCTTGGCACAAAATGTGTTAGGCTAATGTCTAATAGTCCTTGGGCTACTATTTCACTTCAGCTGAAGGTCTCTCCCAATTGTTTGCTTGATTTAACCCCTTAGCTCATACCAAGGTTAGATATAGAGGGATACATTGTTCCTTGATTATTGTATCAGCCAAAGTTCCAATTATATCCAGGACAAGGCTTTGTCTTAAAACTGGTGAGTCTATAAGAATGAGAATTCTCATTCTACAGTAACATTTAGGGTCGGGGTTAGAGTCCTGCACGGTTCCATTTTTTGGGACCCATCCTCGACCCGTACCGGCAGCCTGCAAACCGCAAACTTGGACTCGCGACCCCCATTCTTACCTGCTTGGACCCACAGCCTGACCCGATCCACAAATACCTTATCCGCAACCCGGACCTGCGACCCGCTGACCATCAAGAATCAGGAAGTGATGTCATTGTAAACCGGAAGTGACATCATCGGAAGCAGCCGTGATCAGAAAAAAAGGAATAAAACAGGAAGTGCTGTCATTATAAACCGGAAGTGACATCATCAGTAGTAAACATGCTCAGAAAAAGGAGTAAGAATCGCTATAGAGAAGATCCGCGGCCCGACCCTCAACCCGCAGAACCACTGACCCGCTTCTATACCCGCACCCGGAACTTCTACATGCAACCCGCAGGGCACCACAAGATCTTACGCTGCAGGAACTAGTTGGGGTTATTACATTTGGGGTGTGTGTTTGTGGCTCCTGTGGGCGGGGTTTTGACATCAGAGGTGGTTATTGGCCAGATTAGTGTTTGGGTTTCACAATGCTGAAACAGGAAGTTTTGACCCAAACAGCCCTAAGAGAAACCAAAGTTGGGTTAAAATCAAACAGGAGGTAACCCTCAAGTTCTCATCAAGTCTTCATGAAAATGAAAGTAACTTTTAGACGTGAGGAGGCTAATCTGCCCCCCCCCCCCAACCAACTCCAATACATTTCCTACAATAGTTTTCCTGCTGTTTGTTCTGGGGTCATTATAAATGATATTGTCAACAAATTCATATCATGTGTTCTGGGACATTATGTATTGAATGCAACTTGTTATGTGATCTGGGATGAATGAAACGGCCACTGTATTTATATTATATTATTTTCATGTTTTCTGGGGTATTATACATGGAACTGGCACTACATGAATCCTGCAATGTGTTCTGGGAGATATTTGGCATGGAATTGCCACTTCATTTATCCTTCCATGTGTTCTAGGGGTATTAGATGTTGCCCTGGAATAGTGTGAATGAATCTGATAGAAAATCTATTGACTCCCCAAACACAACAATCATCCTGTGCCAATGCTGGTGCCCGGGATCTACAGGATTGAACATCTTTCCTATGAAATTTGCTGCTCAGTCATAAACTTGATATTTCCCTGTGTTCAGCCGAGTTGTTCTGCAAAACCAAATGCAAATCACTCGCTATTTCAGTTTTCATCTCAATTTAAAATCTCTAAACTTTCTTTATACACGTGTCTATGAATTAAAGGGTAAGAGTCGCTGCTTCAAGTGGGAAATGATTGCACTCTAGTCGCCTGCACCTGCTCTCTCTCTCTCTCTCTATCTCTCTCTCTCTCTCTCTCCCTCTCTCTCTCTATCTCTCTCTATGTCTCTCCCTTTCTCTTCATTAGTTTAATGTCAAGGTGATTTCCAATTAGCAAATGCAAATATTTCACTCTTCAAATGACTTGTCACCTCCGGTTTAATGAGATCCCAGATATAGAACATAAACCCATTGTTGTGCAGCAAAATAAAACACAATATGCTCAATAGTAAACTGTGTGACTTAGAAATGGAACGTAACTTATGTATAAATTGATATATATATATATATTCATGTTAGCACAGTGGTTCTAAATGCTAACCCCTGATAAATGGAAGATATTTATTTGCCCTTGAGATTTGCCCTTAATAATGTGATTAGACAGAGATTACTATCATTAAGTAAATAAGGTATAAAGATAAAATTACACAAATATCTTCAAAATGCAGCTCCCATACAACTAGTGTTGATACATATCACATTATATTCATATAATGTTAGTGCAAAGGACATGTCATTACGCATATTATGAGACTCATAATAAACCAATAAACCATAGCCAACAATTACTGATTTGCTTTTTTTTCAGCAGTTACAGGAAGACTAATGAAGGCAAAAATGTGGTTGGTTGCCATCGGTTACTGCCCAGGTGTTAATAAATGAATCTCATAATGTGTAGAGGTATAATAGCATAAATGAGCTCCACTGTCCCCAGGTGTTGAAAGATGCTCTTCTGATGATGTGGAAGCATCTGAAATGTCCCAGAAAGGAACCCTCCCCTTCCACAAAACGATGTCACTTCTCCTTCCCACGTTGTTCGCCAGGGTGCAGCATTGTGACGCCAGAGGCAGCGCTGGATTGGACGCCAGTGATGTCACGCCAGCGTCAGATTGGACACCAGCAAAGTCACGCCAGTGATGGATTGGACGCCAATGTCATCACATCCATTTTTGTCATGAAAGGAGGGCTATTTAAGATGCCAGAACACTCCAGACGTGTGTCTTCCTGGGAGTATCTTGTTACTTTTTATATCCGTGTTTGACTCTTGTTTACTCATTCCTGAATCTTCACTGCCTGCATTGACTTATTTGCCTGGACTTGACTATTCTTCTGCCTCATCCTTGTCTGTATCTCAAACTGTGTTGGACAGGTGATTCCTCCATGGTCGGCTACTGCAGGCCGAACCTTTGGGCCCCTGACAGTCTCCTCATTTCAGGTCTCTTCTAAATGCTTCAAAGCATCCAGGGAAAGTCTAATCTTCTGAATTTCCAGTCAAATTTCCAGCTCAAATGGGCCCTTCAATCTCTTTTACTCTACAGGCCCTTCTGCCATCAAGGTTAAAAACAATCAAGGGCCACTAGAAGTCACTGGAGCATTAGCCGCTTATCCTGCTCTTTGCAACTTGCTGCTGCCAAAACCACCATTCACTTGACCTTGCTAACCAATGAAGTAATGAAGTAATGGGGCCCTTGCCCCCCCCCATTACATCCAAACATATGAGGGATGTCAGGAGTAATAACATGGCTATCCCGTTGAGTTTACACCACTATAGGGAAAACCACCTGCCAACTCTGTATCAGTGGGTACATTGGCAGACCCCGGATTTGTGGAGAGGCCACCTAGGCCCGGGCCGAGGGCGGCAGGATTTTAGGGGGCGTCATGCTGCCCAACCACACCCACATTGGTTCAGAAATTTAAATTTCCTGTGTGCCAGTTCCCATTGCTCCGTCTGATGAGGAAAATTTGAGCAAATAAAATGGAGGGGACAGGGGCGACAGATGTCAGCGGGCCTTGAGGTGCCCACTAGGTAACTCCAGCCCTGTAGATTGGGCACATCTACACCTGGTTAGGTGACACCTTCTCCCACCCCTGCTCACATAGACCTACCCCCCTCTATGTAAGATCATGGGAACTAACAACTACTGTCACACAATCACATCTTGGCTCCCCTCACTGAAGATATTTGATGAACCCTGAATGATCAGAAGTCAACATTCCATAACAAATCAGTTGTTTTTGGTCAATAATTGCCATACCTTCAGTCTGTATTTGCAAGCACTTGTGAGCAAGGGTCCTATCATTCTTGTTTTTAACTCAGTTGTGAACAATCAAATGGTGGGGCTTATGATGCCCTTTCAGTTATTTGAGCCCCTGCATTGCCTATAGCTATACCCCAGTCCTTCTGTATCAAGCACACAACCCAGATATATGAAATGAAGACATTAAAGTGCTCCTACCCCTGCAGGGTCAAAGGGACATCCAGTACTTATGTGGATTGTTACAGCATTGCCTATATGACCAATTGAACTGCTTTCAGAATCAATAAACAATGTTCATCCTTAATAACACAGTTACAATAAATAATGTGATCGTTCTGAACTGAGACCTCAAGAGATGACATAAAAGCTAATGGTTTCGTGAACGGAAGGGATGATCTGACATTCAGGTTTGTGACTGTGAGGAACCTTCAACATTTTCTCTGCTTCATTCAGTTACTGACCTGGATAAACTGTGGATAAAAAAATGTATTAACAGCACTGAAAAACACCACAGACTATATCATTATTTCTTCCTCTTTTTTAAGATGAATGGATCATATATTCTAAATAGGTAGACAATCTCATGGCATAATGTTTTATGAAGGGGAACAGTCAAAAGCAGGTGCATCAAAGATAGGAAGGGACCCACCAAAGAATCTATGGTAGTTAGTGAGTTCCACATGTGTAGAGAGACTTCAGATGAGTGATCCCCAACCAGTAGCTCATGAGTAACATTGCTCAGCGACCCCTTGGATGTTGCTCCCAGTGTCCTTAAAGCAGGTGCTTATTTTTCAATTCCAAGATTGGAGGCAAATTTTGGTTGAATAAAAACTAGGTGTACTACCAAACAGAGGCTCCTCTACGTTGCCAGCCCACATATGATTTTGTTGCATCCCAACTGTTTTTACATTTAATTGTAGCTCATCAGTAAAAAAGACTGAGTACTCCCTTCTGTAGGGAGACAGCCCCAGTCTTGGAGTAAGGAGCACAGGGTCCATCTCCAGAGCTAGTCAAGCAAAGCAGAATACGTGCAATAGGTGTGTGCAGAAAAGTGTGTAGGAACCCTCACAAAGAACTTGCAAGGATTTCGAAAAAGTCCCAGGTGATGTGAGAAGCATTTAGAGTAAAACATATTGATGTCATTGAGTGGAGCCAAGGTGCAATTATGTTCTGGGGGTCACTGAAAGAAAGCTAAGGGTTGTCTGGTCTTTGTACCATCCTTTACTCAACATTGCTCTTCAATTTCCTTCTATTAATTAACAGAGTATACCGTTACTATCCTTTTGGTCAGAGGAAAGAGCCCTTACTCTCTTGAAAGGACTAGCAGTACTAATTTCAACTTAATTGAATTACTCCCCTTTTTATTCTTATAATGAAGGTTAGACTGTAACCGTGTCTGTTGTCCAGACTACACAATTGTCTTGCAGTTAGGTTCTAGTTAAATTCTAGTAACTGCAGACAAAGTTACCAAGGGACTGAATCTTAAGGCTCCAAGTAAAGTAACAAGGCTCCATCTTATCCCAAGACCCAGAAACCCTCCCTGTTCCTCACTTGATATTCTACTTTCATGTACTCACATCAGCCTCTATTAGTCTTGGCTATGAGGTGAATCCCTTGAAATATGCATCCTCTGTGATCTTTCCCTTTTTCACTATTATATTATTTCCCAAGAGTCAGTGTTTTACAACATGATTGAAAGCCCATGGCACCATTGAAGTTTTCAAGCTTCCCTATAAAACCACTTATAGCAGCCTCCAACTCACATTCTTCTGCCACTGCTATCCATCAATACTATCAGGTTATTGTGTGAGCAAGTTCTTCCCTGCTTATAAGGGACAGCTACTCTCCATGTGCTTTGTGGGTTGTAGCTGGAGAACCACATTTGTAGCTGGAGAACCTTTTAACTTTGACACCTTCACTTTTTGTTCCAGCCTCTAGAATAGTAGTCCCCAACTTCTTTTTACTTGTGAGCATCAGTCAATGTATAAAGAGTTGGGGAGTTCCTGTGATTGGCTATTGATAGCCCCTATGTGGACTGCTAGCATACATGAGTCTCTGATTGGCAGTACAACTGGCTTTTATACAACCAAAACTTGCCTTCAAGCCTGGAATTCAAAAACAAGCCCCTGCTTTGAAGCCACTGGGAGCAACATTCAAGGGGTTGATGAGCAACGTTGGGGATCCTAGTGATGGGCAAATCTGAAATGCTTTGAAATCTATGGGCGACAATTTTTTTTTGACGTATATATATATATATATATATACTTCACCCATTGGAGTCTATGGTAGTCATTTTCGCAGTGAAACTTGGCGCAGGATTGCTCTCATCACTAGGGCCCCCGATTACTGCTTTACAATGTTATCCCATGACAGTAGGACTAGAGAGTAGTGAAGCAGAGAGTAGAGGTTAGAATAGATTCACTGTGATTTTCTGTAATGTCTGCACTATAACAGGGAGCTGATAGAGATGCTCGAGTAAATTAGGTACAACTTGACAAGTTCTTCTTGTAGCGGAAAAAGAAATTCAGTTATATTAACCCAACGGGACTTGGAACTTTTTAATATATAAGGACTGTTACAAAAAATGTCCTATTTCATTTCTTTTTTCATCTTTCAGGGCTTTTCTCTTTTAACAAAAGAATAGGTTTGTTCTCTGCAACTGTCTGGAGAAAAGGCATTTTATCATTTCCAGCGGCTGCTCCATGAAGCCTTTAATCCAGCACTGATTGCGGATACACATGAGAAAATGCTTGTCCTTCACTTCTCACAAATGGCCATTTCACTGCCTGGAAGATCCAAAAAAAGGAGCCAGATTCATTCTCAAAAGCTCCCTGCTGGGTTATAGCATTTGCCTGTCTTAACTTGAAATGTTGTCACTCCAATTCTACCAGCCTGGCGCAAATATATTCCTGAGATAGCGTTTAAGTTATTTATTCACTTTATGACTTTTATTATCTGCTGTCTTGCATCATTACATCACAGTGTATATAAATTGCATAAGTCACAACCCACACAAACAATTCATTCATTACAATATTATTTGCTTCTACCAAATAGATCTACATAAAGGTCTACTAGCAAATGTGAAACAGAAGGAAGGAATTCTGGGAAGAGCTGGCAGGAGTGATCTGTGCTCATTGGCTTAGCTCACTCTCATGGAACATTGAACCTAAGTGCCAGTTACTGGAGAAAGGAGGAAACATTGAACCTAAATGCCAG